>WUAM01000160.1:3443890-3468316 GCA_024336885.1 Actenoides hombroni | reverse complement strand
GTAGGATACCAGAAGATTTAATAGAGAGGGAAAAATAAAATATAATTATCAACTGTGTGAAAGGAGACACTGAATATGGAAGTATGTACTGGCATAAAGCAGCTGTCTTGGTGCTAAGGACTCTGCTGGACAGGGTTTTTTTGTCAGCTAATTAAATCCTGGGGGTGTTTCAAGGGGGCAGGTTGTTTCTCTGTGCGAGGCATTGTAACAGGCCAGCTTTGAAGACCCCGTTCAGATAATCAGGTTGAGATTTTCCTGATGCAAGACCAGGTTTAATGCCACTTCAGGTTCTCTGTAGGATCTCTAATGGTGACCACAGCTCTGATGGGCTGAGGAACCCTAGCAGAGGGGAGAGGACCTCCTGCTGAAGCTGCCTCTGCCGATGTTGCCAGGTCTTCTGTCCTCCTGGCAGACTGCCTTGCACGTCGTAAATGCTTTCCTGAACCCTGCTCATACATCAGGAGTTTTGCCCAGCCTGCAGTTTTTCTCACTTGCAGTGGATTGCCCTGTGCATGGTTTTGCTTTGCAGGCATAGAGAAGGAGATGTGGGGAATGAAGGTACCTTGACTCACCACAGGGATCTGTTTATTTAGGAAGGCAATTGCTATGGGCTTTGAGTTTTTCCATCCTTTTGCTCTACCAGAGGAGGTGCTTGTTTGGGATGGACAGCTGCTCACAGTCTGGACATGGAGCAGTTGCTGATGCATTTGAAATGAGGTGGGGAAAAAGTGCACAGGGCTGTCAGACCTGGTGAGATGAGACTCTAGTCTGCAAGAGTCTAGAGAAGCGAATAAGCAGTGAACAGAGAGGGAAGATATGACCAAATTTAAGTGTGGTCCTTAACAGAGCAAGAACCAGCACTGGTCCATTTTCTTACCTTGTGATAGCTCTTGACATCACCTCTTTCCTCACACTGGTATCTTAATGTCCACTGATCATGAGAACAGGCATCCCAACCTGGAAAGCCCATCTCCTGATTGCTTTTTTCCTATTTTTTTTCATTCCTCTGTTCAGCCTGGATGTGACAAGTCCTGGGTTAAGAATCAGCGCTGTGTCAGACGCTGTTGCCTTCCATCTACATGAGCAGCTGCTCTCATACCAAAGTGATCTAGCTGGCAAGAGCAGGGATGTCACCATGGATTTTCATACCAGACACACAACGGGAATTTTTCAGAGCATGAACTGATTTGGGGTTCCTGCTGTTGGACAAGAGCATGTGGGTCCTGGTGAGGGCAAAGTCAGCCTGACCAAGACATGCTGAAGAAAGGCAGAGTCAGATGTATCACAATAAGCTGTCACCCTAAAACTGTTACAAGTTATGAAATGCAGTGCCAGTGCCTTGTTGCCATCTTGGGCTGGTACTGTGCTCCTGAGTTTGGATGCTCTGGACTGAGAGGCCTGGGAGATGGGGTCTTCATCATGTGTTAGCATTTTCTGATTGGCATGGGAAGGTGTAATGGACCAAGGAGGACCAAGTTCATAAGTTTTAGAGCTATTCTGGGAAGGCTGTCAGCAGCCTTGTAAATGGAGAACATGTCTTGCAGAAGCTTAGAGCCCGACAACACTTTTAAATGTCACCCTGAGACGCAGCCAAGTCACAACATGTATGAGGAATAGTTATTTCCCTAATAAGTGGGTCTCTGCCTGTGATCTTCAGCCTCATGGCAGGCAGTAGCAGTAGAGAGGCCAAAGACCAGGTGGATGGCAGGATCCAGGTACATAACACGCATTGGACTGGGGCAATAGGAATTAACTCTCTGAGGGCACTTTTCCAGCACACAAGCCTTTTGAGCGGCAATGGTGAGATGTGGCAGCCTGGGCAGAGTGCAGGAGAGAGGCAAGCTGGGCAGCGGCTCCTGTCCTACCTTGAGGGATGCTGCTCTGCACTGGACCACCCAGTCCATGCCTTCATCTGGCTTTCTGCAAGAAATTAACAGGTCAGGTCATGTGTTTTACACAGACTGTTGGCTCTCAGGAAAAGACTGAGCAGAAGCAGAGCCCTTGTTGCTCAGCACCATGCTCTTGGCTGCTCAGGCACCCACAGCAGAGACCGGCTGTGGTACTGCCAGCACATGGGGAGCCCCAGCAGGGCTAAGCTTCCCCTCAGTGGCCACCCTGAGACAGCCCCTGGGTATTCCAGGGTCCAGCAGCGTCTGTTAAAAACTTCCCCTGCATGAGCTACAGCGAGGTCCTGCTTAATTAGTACTAAAACCACATACTGCCTCAGGGCTGCCACCAGATCTCTGCTTTCCTCTCCTTTCCTTTGCCCCTGAAAGGGTGGATAGTTGACAGCTTAGGAGAACCCCCCTGAATTTGGGGGCAAGGGCAGCAGGGTGCTCTGTGTGCCCCACAGCCCAGGGGTGCCTGTCAGCCCCTGCCTGCCCATGCCCCAGCCCGGCGAGCACTGCACTGCTGGCAGGAGCTAGCGCTCTGTCCTCTTGACCAAATTCGAAAAAGGAATTATTTATGTCTCCTGCATATTTCTGGGCTTGACTGCCCAAAAATGGCAAGCAGCACTGGGGCACACTGGTAGTGTGGTGGCTGGAGGAGCGGCCTCAGCAGGGCACAGGCAAATACACACCCACATAAGTCCCTGCTAATGGTGGGAGTAGGCAAGCAAAGGGAAGGGTCTAGGGGGGTGGTGAGTGTTTGTGGGGGATGAGATGCTCAGAAATTACTATAGGATTCAGTGTAGAGTCTCTTTTTCCCAAAGTACTTCTTAAAGAAAAAATAAATCTTTTTTTAGCTCTCTGTAATGGATAAAAATAGCTAATATGTTATAAGAGAGACAGAGGCGTGCCTGCCCAACGAATCGCTGTCCTGGTTTGTGTCCTGAGATGTTTGACTGCAGCAGCTCTGACAGTTGTCTGCTGAGGGGAGGAAGAGTTAGCTTTTAAAAGGAGTGTTTCAAAACACCAAAGTGATCGGCAATGCCGATCCCTTGTGAAGACAGCAGAAAAGATTCTGGAGAAAAATTGGGTAATGTGTACTTAAAAATGGTTTGCTACATGTTTTCAAGTAAGCAGGAGGCTGCAGGGCAGCAAACTGGGAGCAGGGACCATGCTTCCATCAACTGGGAACAGCCCCAAGCTTCAGAAATGTTCACATCCTGTCCAGGGTTTTGTTAGGGTAGGACTGTGCCGCAGGAAAAAAGGTTTTACTATTGAAGCTATGTAACTTGGCTAAAAACTTTGGATGTGTTAAGAAATCTTCCAGCAGAACCACAACAGTTCAGTCATGTTCAAATTAAGAAGCTTTGTGGGCCATGTTAATTTTGTCTGAATTCCCCACTGGAACAGCCCAAATGAACTTGTTTTGTTTAATTTTATGTTAAATACAGCTATTATATTTAACTATAATTTCCTTATTATAGTTAATATTCATATCATGCATATCAATCTTGTTAAAGCACAGCATTTCAGTGAGTCAACTTTTTCTTGAACTTCATTCCATAGGAAACGTCAAGATTCGGGGCTTTTTTCTTTTCTAAGGCAGAAGGATTTCGTTACCTAAACCTATAATAACTGGGATTTCCTGCGGCTGGCAATTCTGGTTCCTGCCTACATGGCTCCATCAGTGCCCAGCTGCAGCTGTGCCCCCGTTGCTTTGCGGGGGCTGTTTCAGTGCCCACAGTGCTGTGCCAGTGCCGTGGGTGCCACTAACTGGGTCAGAGCGGGATGGGCAGGACCGAGTCCTGCTGAGCTCAGGGAGAAATGCTCTACCACACGTACCCTTCTGTGTGGTCAGAGTATCATTGCTTGTGGCTCACTGGGTTCACATCTAATTGCAGTGAGCTGTGTGCCAGCATGCTGTATAGGGGCAGTTTGTGCCAGCTATAGGTATGTGTGGGTCGGTCCTTCAACTCTAAACATCCATCCTCAAACTAGGGACGTGCCTGTTGATAAAGTCATTCCATCGTGAAAACTTGACTCAAGAATCACATGAAAAATGCATGGATGGACACTTCCCTGCCCAGACCACAGGTTACATTCGTGATCGTGAACTTTATCTTCTCCCTTTTCCTATAAATGAGAGTATAAAATACCATCCCCTGAAATACTGCTGAGTGTCAGGATGCAGAGTGCAGTACAGCCCTGCGAGTGGAATTACTAATAACCTCCTAATGAGGGAAAATGACATTAGGCAGTCTTTGGCTGGTGCTTCCTTTGGATAATATAATCCAAGAGTGCAGGCTGTCAGCCTGCGGTCTAACCCCACTGCCACGAACAAAGCGATTCATCGGATATATTGGCATTTATCTCGTAATAAAATTTGTCAGCATTCAGAGTTTCTAAGGGCTCATGCTGCAGAACGTCCCTGCCGAAACCTGCCGTGTCAGGAGCATCAATCCCGCATCAGGGGTGCAAGGCACAGCACCAATCCTGCACCTGGGCAGGGAGCAATGCTGTCAGGGACACTTGCTGGCTTTGCTCTGCTTCTATTTAGTCAGAGATTAAAATCTCATTAATTTCCACAGCCCCAGAGTGTGGGCAAAATCAAGACTCTCTGAGGTGCCATCTTTGTTAGGTTGACAATAATAAAGTTGTCTGAGGGGGTTAAAAAGCAAGTGCAGTCACAGGAGACCTTCAGCAGCAGGGGAAGGCAGGGCGAGGTGGCTCCTCTGTCCCTGGCCATTGGTGTGGTTACTGCCTGATGTCTGTGATGGAAATGGTTTATCTGTGGAAATGTTGTTATCCAAGCTCAAGGTGGGGACTGGGCACCCTGCAACTGCTTTGCCAAGGCCACCTGATGAGTTTGGCAGCTCATGTAAGGGCCAAATGTGCTCTGGGCGCTGAGTGCTCCCCATGTTTCCTTAGGGACAGTAATTTTTAAATGCAGAATAGTCTTCCATCTGAAAGCACAGCTTTGTTGGATTTGTTTTAGTGAGACATCAGTTAAACATTTTTTGCAGTACGCTTTCTTCTTCACAAGAGGATGAACCCTGTCAGCTGATTTCAGAAGCGAGCAGTGTCAAGGTGTAGTCTGCTTATTCCCTTGGCTGCTTCATCACAGGGACACAAACTGCTTTGCACAGCTCTAACAAAACCTTTCCACGTTTCTGTTCTGTGGTAAATTTCAAAAATGTAGGTTTCTCCTTTCAGAAGTTCTGTTTTTCCTCATCTTCCTTGTTGCTCTGATGTCTGACTGAACATCCAGTTCCAGAGAGCCCATCAGTGTGGCATCTGGGCCTAAGAGACAGAGACCTCTCTTAGATAACAGCACGCAACTGTAATTATTCTCCCTACCTGGCACGGCCGGCCGAAGGTACTTGCAGTGCTTCAGAACTATTACAAGATCAAAATCTGAATATCAATAAACCTGTTCCTGTCTGAAGGCAGCCCAGAGAGATCAGCAGAGCACAGCCACTTTGATAGGACTGAGCCTTCCACACACGAGATGTGAACAACAGGTCTGGCCTCAAACCAGGCGTCCACATGCCCTGGGCTTTTTAGATGTGGAACAGAGAGATTTTCATCTTGAGAAGCAAAGGCAACATCCTATGAGCAGCCTTGTGTCATGGCAAAAATCTAGTCCACTCTGAGCAAAGGAAAGGAAAACAATCCCCATTGCATGTCCCCCCATCCTCTCTGGGAAAAGCCAGGCTTCTCCTAGCAGAGAGCAGTGCTGTCCCTTCTCCTGGGGACATGGCGTGATGCCTGTGACACCTTCTGTTCTGCCCAGGGCTTGGCCTAGGGCTCCCTTAGAGGCTCTCTACAGCTGGAGGTATGTGTGAGCATCTCTGGCAGATCCATTTGGATATGGTTCCTCTGAGGATAGCAGAAGAGCTCCAATCCATAAATAACATGTATGCACAATCATGCTCTTGCACAAGTGAACATATCTGCACACAGGCTTTCACGGACATGTGAGTGGACATATACATGCCTACATACACAAACCTGATCCTTCACTTACGTTAGGTTTGAAAGGCAATTTCTGTGTTTATTTTTAAGTTCTATTTTGATGGTAGCAATTTATCTGATGATCAATTTTAGTCTGTAGTCTGTTACTTTGTATTGTGGATTCCTGCTGCTTTCATTTATTGGGATTATGTCTCCCATTAACATGTTATTGTGAAGCATTTTTCACTGTCAGGATTCAGTCCTGTAGCTGTTGCCTTTAGAACAAAATTCTGCAGATTGATCCTCCCTTGCTAGAGTGACTGAAACCAGCCTCGTCTCTGTAAGTGACAGGGGACTGCTAGAATTTATTTGGAAAGGGGATTTGTTTGTTTCATTCTGGGCAGCGCATATTTAACCATTACTTGAACTGTTCAGTCTGGAACCTCTCCATCTGTGGCTCCTTTTGCTCTCTTCCTGGAGATGTATGCAGTTATGTGGCCAGCATTCAGTGGAATGTGCTTGGATTCTTTCTTTCTTCCATAAGCTGTTCAGAACTGATTTGCTTGAAAAATGAGATATCAATATACCAGTATTTACTGCTCCCTGATAAGGAGGAAGAGGCAGAATGGCTTTGATGGGATCCTGTTGTGCAGCCGGGTCAGGAGCAAGTGCCACGTGCTCAGGTGGTGACCTTTTGCTCTTTGCTGGGGACTTCTGCTCAGAACTGAGGCTGAGCAGCCCTGCAGATTAGCAGAGGGATCCTGCCTGTCCGTGCAAGGGGAAGCATGACCAGAAGTCACTGCATGTCCCCAGTGTGAGCTGGGTTTGACCAGCCCAAGCTGTTCACCATCCTATTTCTGGAATACCAGGGAGACTGGACTGGCTGAGCTGGGGCACAGCTGCTTTTCCGGCTGTTTCCACATCACCTGCAGCACACAGATACTATCAAATCAGCTTCATGGCAAGTGGGCAAGAAATAATTCAATTTTTTGTGGTCTTGTGATCTAAAAGATGGGGCATACCTCCATGTCAGTAAGACATTTCCTCAGTCATTCCTTGCTGTCCAAGATCAGCTTGGTTAGGTATTTCTGCACATGTCTTCTGCCTCTGTGGTGCCCAGGTGTCCACAGGTACCTGAGTGAAATGAACCAAGAGGTTTAGCATCCTTCTAGGAGATTCCCAAACTTGGCCAAGTCCTGGAGGGCTTACTTTCCCATGCAGTTCTTTCAGCTTGGGCGATCCCTGCTCATTCCCTACCAGACCAGTGAAGACAAACATGGGGAAATGCTGAGCACCACCACAATCTTGGTGCTGCTCCTGACACAGGGGGAAATTGGTCCTGGATCTTTGCTCAGATGGTTCCGCATGTGCTTTGTGGTGCCGCTGCCTGAGGAAGCTCCATGCAGCAGCTCCCAGAGGCCTGAGCCCTTCCAAAAACACAGGCTCAGGAACTTAGCAAACAAGAAGCAAATGTAAATAGGAAAGGCAGACAAAAATCCCATCAAAACATAACCATGACAGGCAAGCTAGGAGCAGCAATGAGGCTTTATTTACATGCTAATCAAATCAATCCTGCTTTGTCAGCCACGTTATCAGGATTGAAAGAGGCTATAAATACACAGGAGCAGAAAGAAGCTCCAGAGAAGAACGCTTCTAATTCTGGTGTGATTTTGCCATTAATAGAAGGATACACACTATATACAAGACCTAATGAAGAGTTTTTGCCCCTGCAATGCACAGATGGCAATGCCTCCAAACCTCAGTCTGGACATCTGTAAAGTGTCTCTTGTTATTTCCTTTCCCTGGCTGTTTGATATAGCATTCTTGTGACAACCTGTGTCATCTTATGTGAAATACAACAGCTTGTGTTGTGTTGCTGCTTCTTCGTGTATGAGTTTTTAGCTTTCTGTAACGTGACGTGACTCGGCGCAGCAGCCCTAATGCAGGAGAGCACATGGCTGTGTGGAAATGGAAATGGAAATGGAAATGGAAATGGAAATGGAAATGGAAATGGAAATGGAAATGGAAATGTGTTTCCCTACTCTGCTGCCTTCCCCCTCAATGCATATCCATCGTCACTTAGAAAAAAATTCTGAACTACAGGGCTTTGGAGGGCACAGGGTTTTATAGAAAACTTTTGTTATGAAAAAAATGTGAATAGGAGAAATGGGAGGTAACCAGTCACAACCATAAAACAGGATTTTTTCTTTTCAATGGACAATATTCAGATAAAATTTGAACTTCTTGGAGAATTTCAGTATTTGAAAAAGGGTATTTCCCTCTAGGGTGTATTTCTTGGTGGACAGTATCTCCCTCCTATTGTATCTGTTCCTATCATATTGGCAGACTAACTACAAAGAATATAATGCCAGTCCTTGAAATGGGAATTTTACCTTGACTTTAATGAAATTAAGACTGCAACGTTGATTTTGAGGAAAGCCAAGCTAAAAGGCAGCAGCGGATGCTGGTGTATAACAAGACAATTTTAAGTTATTTGACAAAAGTTCATTTAGATTTTATATTAGTTTGAGTAACAGGAGAAAGGCAGAAAATTGCTGCTTTCTTGGAGAACATACTGTGATTCACTGTGTAGATGTCCTTTAGAGACAGAACAGTATGTGGTTGTTTAAGATCATAAAACTTAGAAACTTGCATTTATGTCCCTGGCAGATAACTCTAGAACCTGTTTCAGCTCATTTCTCTCTGCATAATTTTGGCAGCAAGTAGGTTGGTACTTTACAGACAAGGAATAATCTGTCAAACTCTAGCAAAACAAACACATTACACTGTAGTGGCCGTGTACAAATGGACTAAGGACTTCAGGGCAAGTTGTCTGGTTTCTTGGTCAAGCTCTTTTTAAAATCTTACATGTGAAAACTGGGAGTACATAATGGTCTCAGCTTCGTTTAAAAGAAGAAAAGACAGTCTCAGGTCCTCATGAATGCAGAAAAAAGCCTAAAGATACAAAATCTAAAGGTTAAGAAAACAGAAGGCAGAAGCCTGAAAAAAAGTCTATGTTTAAAGTTAGCAGCACATCCCTCCTAGGCTCTGATTCACCAAGATCGTGACATGTGTGCAGCTGTCTGTAGAACCCAACACACACACTGTCCTCTCATCCGCTGACCTCCATGGTGTGTGCAGAGGGTGCTGGCACTGCTCAGACCCATCCAGGAGAAACTGAGGCACTAGCTAGAGGGAGACCTGCCCACCACCCCTGGGAAAGCAACTGTGAAGTCAGGAGGTGAGTGGCTCCCAGGCCAGGTTGCTGCCCCGTGTCCTCTCCTGCACACTGTGTGTAAGCCATCCCCGGGGAGTCTGGACTCTGGCATGGGGCACAGCTATCAACTTGGGTGTTTGTTTCATCAACAGCTTCCTGCCTTGTTCAGCCAATGTTTTTCAGCATGTTTCTTAGCAAGGGGCCAGGCCCTTTCAGAAGCTTCTTGTGCATGGTTTGTAGGGCTTGCAGACCCATGAAATTACTCTTTCCCTTGTACATCCAGAGCATTGGAAGCCACCCACTGAAATTTTACCATATCAAAGTCACAGGTAGGAGGATATCCAAATTCTTCCATGCAAATTTTACTCAGTTAAGTACTTTTCATGCCCATGTTTGTGAAATTTGATTCTCGGGTACCTATCCTCTTTCTTCTGAAGTGAAGACCGTCTCCATCCCTGAGACATAGGCTGACCACCTTTTTCTTCTAACTCTTCTTCAACAGGCTCAGCTTCCTCCAGCTCTAGTAGACATCCTCTGAGCCCCTCCTCCAGCTCATTTGCAGAGTCTTTTTCTCTGCTTGCTCTAAATAAAAATAGGCCAGTTGTAAGTAATTTATTATGTGATGATTTTACTATAGTTTTCCAGACATAAAAATCATACAGTTGTAGCAAATTCTAGTTTTGGACAAGTAATGATTCCACTTCAGCTGTTACAGCTCTTCATATAAGTTGCTCTTGAACATTTTTCAGAGATCTCAAATATTGTTCTTCCTGCAATGAAAGAGCAAGGAAATGAAGTGGGGTTTTTTTCTTTAGAAGAACTGAAAAGACTGAGTATGACAAAAATATTAAGTAGTATTAGAGATTTATATTCTAAAACTGTCTTCCAGACGAAATCCCATCAAACTTCCAATTTCCATTTGGGCTGGGTGAACATTAAGGTTACCTTGAATCTTAACTTTTAAGAGCAGCAGGTTTGAGATGTGTATGCCTTTCAAGCACTTGGGTACAACTGGACACTGAATTGTCTATTGGCTGTGGCCTGCATTTGGCCTCATCGTTCTCACTCTCCTGAGTATCTCCAGTCAAGGATGTTGGTCCTGCAGTGACAACATCTGCAGTGTTGCTGGTTGAGGAATGAGATTCTGCAGGAGGTAAAGCCTCCTCCCCATGCCTACAGACATCAAACTTCTGGCTCTCCAGGACTCAGTGCCCTGAGCCAGACTGAAAGGTGAAGGATAGTTGTTACCCAGACTGCAAGAAGTCTAACTAAGCCTAAGTTTTGAGTGTGTGAGGAATCCAAGTACTGCTCTTCTCTACCTTTTTCACTTATACAGAACACAAGTGGAAGCAAAATGGATTGCTGTCAGATTTTTTTTTTGTTTCCCCCTGCTAGCTTCTAGAGTAAAAAAAAATAGTCAATGCAACTGGGAAAATCCCATAGGCTGTATTAGAAATGAGAGCTTGATACAAGTGCCTGCTCTTTTATCTGATGGTGTGACATGGTAGGATGCATTAGGTGGTGTTTCTGCTGTATCTTTTTGCATGAATCTGAGGCACTGTTACTCCCAGGCTTCATTCTTTGTTCTGAGTACAAGTCGTGCACTCTGTGAATAGGATCAGGGTTTCCTTTCTAGACTGATTAACAAACATAGGCAAATGAGAGAGACTGGAACCCAGCCGCGGGAACCAAAATGTGTCCATCTTCTCTCTCCTCATCTTTTGCTTCACTTGCATGAGCCACCTCCGCACCCAGAAACATATTTGCAAAATCTATTTTCAGTCTCTCAAGGCACCGTGATACATACTGGCTCACATTTGTCAACTGAAAAGACGTTGATTGGTTAAAAATTACAGACCAAACCTTACTGGAGGTAAACTGTGAGAGCTTTATAGCCATTCATTTATATCATCGACAGAGCTGATACTATTTTTACCACTAAATATTAAGATGTTCTTTAATACCCAGGCTATGCTAGTGTTTGAATGCAATTACTGGGAATACACAGGCAGAGACTATTTTGTTCTGCAACTGCAGTAATTAAATGCACATAAATTTGTTAAATTTTGGTGAAACAAGAGTGTTTTAAATGAAGCTTTAATAAAAGCTCAGGTAGCTTATTAGGGCTGGACAACCGATGTGAGACAAATCCATTTTTACTTGGGGCCTTAGGGAATAAAAGAAGATTGATTTTAGCTCTGAAAAAATCTGTTATCTATCACTACTGCTCCTCAATGTTATCACTTACAAACATGGTGAAGATCCCCTTATAGCTGTTATTCTGGCATCCCATGGTCATTACATACAGAAGAGTTTGGTTTCCACCTTGCCCGACAAGAGTCTTGCAGGAAACAGTGTGGAAACTGAGCTGTGCGTAGGGCATGGATGTCCTGGTGGGAAGGGGGAGGAGAAAGAGGAGAGGAGCAGCACTCCTGGCATGCTTTCTCAGCTGGTAAGGAGAGCAAGTGTGATTGTCCACAGATCTGCTGTCCTACATGGCAGCCAGCAGCAGTGCCGAGCTGCTCTTTTGCAGAAAACACATCTCTTTTTACAAGGAAAGTGAGTTTGTCCCCATTCAAGCAGCAGATTGTCAGATAGTTATAGTGGATTGTCAAACTGGAATATCTCATTTACGTTTTTCAGTAAAGGTCACTGGCAAAAGAGGTTATAGTCTGTGTTGGTCCAGCAGTAAATTCTTTATTCTGCTTTAAACATTTTGTTGCCTCTGCCTCTCTCTGGAGGACTTGGATGCCTTCTGGATAACTGTTTGCTCACTAGAAAACAAAATTGCTCTTTTCGTACAGAGGCAATAATGCTTCAGGGTATAAATTATAGTCAATAAAAATGTGGCTGTAAAATATGCATCATGCTCATCCGGGTCTGAGGCGTGCTGGTGTGTGCTTTAATGTTATGGACAAGATTGCTAAAATTACAGCTGGCTTTTTATCTCTTGCTCTTATCCTGTAACATACACTCTTGTAATATAATCTGATTTTAATGTAACATTTTATGGTCAGTTGTTATAGACAGTCCCACCCCGTTAAAATCTCTGGAGCACTAAAAATCAGCTTTGTTTGATTTTGGTTTGAATGTTATTTCTTACTTATTCTTAATATAACAAATGGAGTCCTGGGGACAATATAGCAAATACATCCACTGTCATTGAATAGGTCATGCAGTGCAAACCAAGAGTCCATCTGCTTGCTCACATAAGACAGGTTGGCCAGCTGTTTGGGGACACAGGCTGCCCATCTTTAGCAGAGAGATGTCAGACACCGTTTGGGTTTAATGGGAAGGTAATGGTGCAGGCGAAATTAAGGCTGCAGTGACAAAGAGCCTTTGATGTGGTTCATATCTGTTGGTTGTGTGTGGTGATCAGGTCTTTCCCATCCAACACTGGCATCTGTGAAGTCAGAAAGGGGTTGTGACTTCCCTCCGGACCCCACTGCTTTCAGCTGTCTGCAGCTCTCGGTTCCCTTGTGCTCTTCAGGCTGTTGGCAGCAATGGAAATAACTTCTGTCTGCCCTGGCTGTTGGATTACCTGTCTGAATATACATATATATTCCTGATGCATCTTACTTGGTTGAATTAGTCTTTCACCTTGCTCAAAGTTGAGTAAGCAAAGCTGGTGGAGATGCTCTGCAAGGAAAAGGAAAAGTCAGGAAAGAAAAAGTTGTCAGCCAAGGCATTGATCTAAGAGATTTGAGATCACAGTTTGATTCAGCAAACTTTTTATTTAATTCTGCACAGGAATTTAATTGTCCTGTACATCAGTTCCCTCATGTCTAAAACTCAGATACTGGCACTGTTATTGCCTAACCTGAAAGATTCTCATTCACGCAATTGGAGGCTGGACCACATCCATGGATTATGTGCTGCAGAAGGATGAGCAGAGGACTGGCCTGTTCTTCTGTGTTTGCCTTTCATTCCTCCCAGACAAGACCAAGGTATTCCAAGAAAAACAACCTTAGAATATGCATGTTTTAAAAAGGAAAAATAGAGTGGTAAAGCTGTTCAGACACAGCAAAGTGTGCTCAGTACATGTTGTATTTTGGGAAGGACAACTGAACTGTGCTCAGGAGGGTTGCTGAGCTGGAAGTCAAGTTCAGGAAACTTTGCTGCTGTGAAACATTTTAGTTCTCCTATTTAAAATTCTGATAGGCATGAATAGTCTCTTCTACCCAGCTATATTAGGCTGAAAAGCATCACCACACCCTTCCATGTGCCCTGGCAGGAGCCCATGGACCTCTGCTTGCTCAAAGGGAAGTTGCCCACAGAAATTCCTATTTTCATTTCCTCAAGGCAACACGAATGACTGGGGTACATTTTTTGAGAGGTTCTCAGACAGCAGTTACTGTTAGAGGATTCTACAGAAGACACATTTCTGGAGGAACACAAAAGTGATATTCACCTCCAAGAGATTTTGGCCTGCTAATCAGATTCTCTCTGCCAGTCTCTGAATCATTATGATGATAATATAGTAATAATAGTAATAAATTGTGACCATCTGCAGGGGAACATTAACCATTTATTCACTATCTTTATTAATTCTTCTACAAATTCATCATCATGGCAGAAAAGTCAAAAATATTCTCAGGTCATTAATTTCATGTTGAGATCATCATTCATCACTGTATTTTCTTTCAGGCCAGAGATTTTTGCACAAAGTGGTCTTATGTGCATGTTTTCCCATGAATTTTCAAAATTGTTAATGCCCAAGGGATAAGGCAGTGATGTGGAAAATAGCCAGCCACCATGTGATTTGTTCTCATGATGGTGCCACAGGCTTTCTGGTTCATTAAGGAGAAAGCAAAATTTAAGACCAGATTCAAAAAGCTCTAAGGTTCCTAATTGCTATGCAAATGCCTAACAGCCCATATCTATTAGTTCAACTAGGAATTAAATATCTAAATATTTTGTTGTTTCTTGGCATATATATTTGACTGTGGCTCCCTGCAGGGCAGAGCAGTGCAAAGGATGGTGAGGAGGGACCAGAGCATCTTAATTCTGGGCAGAGACAGGAGCTCATGTGTAACCTTTTCTTTCTGTGGAAAACTTCATAATCCTCTGAAAGGCTAAAACATACCAGGCAGAACTGAGCTGTCTGACCTCCAGTTATTTCAGCTGCTGCCTCTGAGGATTAACCCCTGTATTTCACTTTGTGCTGAAGCTGCTGTGAAAAGCTGGAGCTTGGCTGAAGTCAGTAGTTGTTTGCAAAGACAATAGTGCTGCTGAAACACCCCTCAGTCACTGTGATTTCTCCTCTCTGCAGCAATTTTCCTTCCACAAGAAAGGAATTAGGTCAGGAGGACCCTGGATATTTTAATTTCTTAGCTGGCCAAGAGGTCATTGCCCTCTCCATGCAAAGAAGGTTATGGGAGTTGCTGGCACAAAGTTATTTTGTAAAGCTTTTGACTAGAAATAGAAAACTCAGATAGACTTGTTCTGACCCTGCTCTTTACATACACACAAAACCACTCAGGTTTCCATTTGTGGCCCCAAAGAAGATGATGGTCCTTTTCTTTTTTTTTTTTTTGTAAAAATGCCTCTAACTCAGACTTTATCTAGAAACTGTACAAAACAAGGGAGGACAGATCCAGAAACTATGTGTGTCTTCTGAGCAGGTGTTTCTGAACTCAAGTGGGGGTACATGTAACTCTTAGGAATCAACTGATAATTTTTTCCTCTGGGTGTCCTGTTGTGGTCTTATTTTCAGTGCCACTGCTTAAAGGACATATAATGGCTCAAAGAAGACATTTCTGCAGCTGGAACGATTTTGGAGAGACGTTTTAGGGATTAAGTCACAATCCTGTTTTTTGTACAACCTTACAGTGGCTGGCTCACGAGGGTTCTGTGACACCATGATTACATCACTTAGTGGCCATGATGTAGCTGTGGGTGGAAGGATGCATCTCTCTCCAGCACAACCCAGAGATCCTGAATCTTCCAGAACAGACAGAAAGAAAAAAGCCTTTGTTTAATGCAAGACAGAAAAGGAAACTTCCAGTACATAATTGCTGCTCTATTTGTATTGTTTGCTTTAGACATTTAAAGCTTGTGAAACTCCCAGGAGAGGAATTTGATCACTGACTTTGCAGTTTTGTAACATTTTGACTGTCCCAAAACCCACAAAAGACCCAAACTACAAGCTAACAATGAGGTCCCACCAAGTTTCCAAGCAGTTCAATATCCCCTTCTGCTGTCGCAGCAGAGAGTACATGGAGCTTTGGGCACAGCACCCTGGTATTTTGGTGCTGCCTGGCTGGTCTCTGTTCCTCTGTCCACGGCCTGGGTCTGAGCGCAAAAGTTTCCCTGTCCTGCAACTCCCAGGGCTCGTAACCATGTATGGTATAGATCTGCTCTAGCTGCATATTTCTGTGGCAGCTTGTATATATGGTTTGTGGCATCTCATGAGCAAAACCAATTTTATCTAGTCATGAAAATGGCAGAGGGAAGAAGGAATTTATCTTATCACTCCTTAGGGCAACCTTTGTGTTGAGGGAGAAAAAATATGGGTCAATAGGGAAGGAAAATCTACTGCTTTCATTTTTAGGAGGACAGGTTAGAGGGACCATAGAGTTCCCTGGCTCAGAAGCACGGAAGATATGAAGAGCAGCCTCCTGAGGGAGTCAGGAGTTTCAGACACAGACGCTGTCATGCCCAGAGAGGAAGCTGAATTCTGACAAAATGCCATTTTTAAATGGGCAGATATGTCAAAAAGCTTCCAGTTCCAGCTCTAGTGCTGTTGGGCTCTGCAATTTTCAGTTCCTGTCCTGGAGAACCTTCTGTTGAGCAGGCACAAAGTGGCAAACAGGGACAGCTGGGAAGCAGCAGCTTTCTCAGCAGCACTGGGGCTGCCCTGCGCTTACTGGTCCTGTCTGTTGGTGAGGGTGGGGGAAAGCATTTGCCTAGGGTGTCTTGGAGCAGCTTCCCACAAAACTGTTGGAGAGTCCTGCATGTGTTGAGATGCTGTAGTGCAGGGAGCAGTGTGGCTGTGTGGTGACATGTCTGGCTGTTATGGAGGTGTCTGTGACCTCTCGGCTGCAGTATCTTGCTCGGTGGTGGTTGGTGGATTCTGCAGGGCAATGTTCCCTGGGTTGCTTTTCTCTGTTCATGTGAAACAGAGCCCAACACCAAGACTCCTGGAAAAGAAGAAAGACTCCCACTGCTGAACATGAGCTCGGGGTAAGTCACCACAGGAGAGAAGTGCTCATGGCATCAGTGGAGCTGCAGGTCCTCATGGAAATGCCAGTCCTGCTCCTTTAAGAAAAAGAGTTTATGTCCAAGAAAGACTTTGGGATTGATAACCCCAATTCTCCTATTTTAAGATCTGGGAACAATCTGATACTGTAGAAATGCTGTTTGGGAAATTTCTGGCAAAATATTTATGTTAGAAGATGACTGTTGAAGCTGAAGCTGCGTACAAGAAAGCATCAGTTTTCTAGGCTCCCTTCTTTGAAACAAGTTTAAAAAAAGCTTTAAAATGGAATTTTCTGATGTGTAATTCAAAACAACTTCACCTGATTTACGCTAAAAATTTAATACTAAAAATTATCAATTTTTAAAATTACAAGAAGATTTTGTAATTATAGACATAAATAATTTAGTTTATCTTGCTTCTCGGAACGTTTAATTATTTATTTTATTTTATGTTTTAATTTGGACATAAATTTTCCTTTACTCTCCAGTGCAAATTTAGTCTAGGACCTGGTGGGAGTGGATAAGGAGGCACCCACTTGCCACTAGTGCAGTTCCTTGGCACTCTGCTCCAAAGAAAAACAAGTCTCAGTTTTCTAAAGCCCCTTACTCACTGTGCTGCTTGTAATCTCTCACATGTGCCTCATAACTCTTGGTATGTAGGCAGTTTGGCATTGGTATTTGTATGTGTTTTGTACTGGGAGCATCAGTAATTGCTACAGCTAAGGATGCAGGTACAACCACTTGGTGTCTGCAGGTCTGAGGAGGGGACTCCAGAGATGCTAAAAGACTGTCAAGGCCAAAGGCAGAACATTTTCTCCTCCTGAATACCTTGCAGCAAGTCTGAGGGTGTCCTTAGGGAAATGATTCACCCCTGCTTGCAAACACTTTGTCATCCCAAACAGCAGCCCTGCAAATGCCACCACTGACCTTCAAGCACTGAGACCAAGGAGACAAAGCATGACTTCATGTCTCTAAAGGATTTAATTGTGGTGTATTGTGGGACAACAAGAGTAGGGACTTGCTGAAGGCTTGGGCAGGCTTCCTCCTTTCCATACCCTGTGGGAAAAGCAAGTAAAATCCCATGCCAGCTCCAGGCTCCACCCTCCTGGGTGTGTGTCCTGTTACATGTCCATCTGCTCCTGGGACTCCTAATGCGAGTCATTTCCTCAGGACCTTTGGAGGAGAAAGGGCATTCATATACCCTGATTAATAGTCAACCAAAGCTCTTTGGACCTGTTTCCATGGGGACCACAGCATGGCTTAGGCTTCTCTTCAATGTAGTTAATGTGGATAATAAAAGCAATGAAGATTCTGCAGAGCAGACTTCCAACCTGTGCCTCTGTGGGTGGGTACACCGTGTTGGGGCTGTTTCCCTCCCTGCTGCTGTTGCTTATGTGAAGAGCAAGTCTGGAGCTGGAGAGAGATCCCTGGCAGCTCTGAGGCTGTATTTCCAAAACCACGGGAGGGCCAGCACACAAATGGTAGAAGGGTCATCATTTGAAGGATACAGTGAATAGGCAGCAATGGCAAAAGGTTACCAGGAAGTAAAGTTACTCAACTGCCGATGCTGCAATTGCTTTAACAGCTAATCTGAACCAAGAGGCTCCGGGCTCTGCCTTAGTGCTCCTGAAGCTTCTGAGATGCTTTAGCCTAGGTGTTCCAGGCCTGAAACAGTTAGCCAGCTCATAAGAAAAAATTAGGAAAACAGAAATACATTCAGGAAGTCTCAATTAAAACCTCTGCTAAGACCCTACTTAATGCCTGAAATTGTTTTGTCGGATGAAGTGCTCTGGTATGGTTGAAAAGCCATCAAATGAGCAGAAATACTTTTTAACAGAGGTGAGAAGGAATAAGCACAATTAACAGCCATTTTTACAGACACTTTTGGTTCTGGTGTTAGATCTGTGTATTCCAGGTGTGGTTTTGTATGCAAAGTGAAAAATTCTCTTTGTCTACCATCTAAATGTTAAATTCCATTAATTACTAGGAAAAATATAGGGTGTCACATCTCATGTATGATCTTATAGTACCTCTTCTAATCAGAACACAGGTAGTTGAGGTAGTCAAGATTAGTCCCATTGTTGCATTCTCTGCTTGAAGAGGTGAGCTGGTGCTACAGAAAAAAAAAATCCTTTCCTAGTCTGACTGATCTTGCCCCATATCTTTTAAATGTCCGGCTGATATAGCATGTGAACAGTGTTGTGTATGTTCCCAAGGGACTACCTCCAGGCATTTTGAAGTAAGAGAAATAGTTGAGAAAGTAAAAATTCTTGCATCTCGGGCATATAAATGGCAATCTGTGTGATGAACACATGTGGAAAGTGCATTAAGCAGCAGGTGTGAGAGGCTGCTCATGTTCTGCAAGAAAGCATCGCTGCAGTAGAGAAGGAGGCAGGCAGCCTCAGAGGATGCCAGCAGTTCCTCTCCTTCTGTTGATGAATGCTTATCTCATCACTCAGTGCAAAAGCTGCTGGAGCTCTGTGAGCCTCTCAAACCAAATGTGCTCTGTATGTAGTGGTGGAACAGTGTTGCATGTTGACCACACATATGGTGCAGGCCTTAAGTGGCTGCCTAGCCAGGGTCTGGCACACCTTGGTTAGGTTTGCTCAAGCACCACCCTCACCTTCCATCCCTGGTGCAGCAGAGCTTTTCTGTGCCATTTCAACAGGTCCACTTTTTACAACAGTCACAACTGATTGCCCTCACTGGTCATGTTGCCTGTGTGGCCTGAACAGATGAACAGGCAACAGTCACTTCTCTGAGAGACAGGCAGCACAGCGCTGCTGTCAGTGACAACCAGCCTGACTGTGTCCTGCCACCCAGCAGCGTGTTCATTGAGATCACCAAATAAAAATGAAGATGACAACAAATAGATATGGGGCCGTTCAGTAGGTCTCCAAAGCTCACAAGAAACAAAGCCCTGTCTCATGCCCCCTCAGCATGGAGGCACTCCAGGACTTCCCTTACATTTCTCCAAAAGTTGTCTCTTCCTCCTACTCCATCTTGTCTTCTCCTAAGCTCAGAAGCTGTTTTCATGCAGCAAGGCTGAAGCTTCTCTCATCTCACGGCTTCCAGTTTCTAATTCTGTTATCCAGGACCCTGTTGTTTTGTGAACAGTTGTTGTGTGTGAAGAGCAGGCAAAGCTTAGCAGATGAAAAAACCTTTGCAGAAAGGAGTTTGCATTGTAGAAGTCATGTGTTTCCCACTCTCCACATGTTACTATTTCTACATCTCTTTTGCAAAGTGCACAAAATATTTAGTTGTTGTATGCAACATATATTATTACACTGAAGATCTTTGGATAAGACCCAAATCTTCTTCTAAAGAGGTAAATCTCATTGTCTCACCTTCTGTCTTGAGGGTGAGTTGATTATGCTAGCAGCCTGGCTCTTCATCATCTTTTCCAAGATCAACTCATTCCTCAAGGTCTGAGTAGCATCATACAATATATTCATGCCCCCGGCTTCACAGATTCTCCCACATAAGCAGAATAAACCAGAAAGAAAACAAAACAGGCTTGTTTTTTGAGTCAGGATGCTGCAAGGATTACATGTTGTACAGCTCCCAGCACAACTGGAGCACATATTTGGTTCAGGGGTTAAGGGAGTTATGGAAACAGAGACAACATGACAGCAATAAATTCCTTCTCACATGCCCCAAGCTTACATCTCTACAGCTCCACTGGCTTCAGAAGAGCTATTCCACCAGTGCATGAGAGGAAACCCAAAGCTGGAAGAAACAATGTGTTTCCTTTGAAAAGGGATGCTAAGCAGCAAGAGCAGCTGGCTTTGGCAGTCAAGATAATAATAAGTTCGAGTGGTAGATTATTTACAGCATTTTGGCTCTGAAACAGTGGTGAATAGAATATGAACACTTAGGCTCTGCTGAAGGGCTGGCAATGGCTGCTGCTTGTTAGGAGAGAAGCATACAATGTGCAACAAGTAAACAAGGACAATCACTAAACTGCATAGGATAAAATGTTCTCATCCTACTCCAGAGATCCAAGCAGAATAGGATTAATGCTGTTATTTGGGCTAATTATTCTGGATATTTCCCTCTTCTTTTTTTAGCTTTCTCAAAGAAAAGAAAAGAATCTTTATCTGTGTAAAATGTTTTCATTTGAATCTTGGCTTTTTCAGATATTCATTTTCTACTCCCACACCTCCATAGTTCATGTGTCATTAAAAGAAATAATGAAGCCAGCATGGCTTGTTATCTAATGATGATTTAAGGGCTGACTCTGACCTCACTCTTACACCAATTTGCTCTACCTTTTTTCTGTTAACTCCAGTACAGTTGTTCCCACTTGGTCTCATGGAAATAAGAGAATCACTTCAGGCTTTATCCCAGCCCGTGTAATGAATTTGTTTTCAGATACCTTGAACTGTTTGGAGCCAAACCCTTGGTCGGTTCCAGTATCTAACAGTTCCTTTTAGAAAGTTGTCCAATAGATCACCACATTTTTTTGTAAACTTGTTCAAAATGGTATCTTCAAATTGGGAATATGATTTTTCCCACAAGGCTTCCAGTATTCCTGTTTTTCAAAGGTGGTTCTGAAAAGCTTATAGAACAACATGTATTAACTATGGTGATTCAACTCAGATCAGCCAGTTCCACAGGACAAAGAGATTTAAAAAATAATAGTTGTTGTCATTGTCCCACTCTCTCCCCCTTGAACAATTCCTAACATCAGCACGCTCTTGATTTAGTTAGAAGGGACTGATTTATTGCCAAATTACTTGATACATGGACAACTAATATGGGGCAGTGCCAAAGGCCTTAGGATTCAAGCTGTGAAAGTTGGGGTTTTTTTCCTCTGCCCTGATTACTCTGTAACTTCTGTGCTACAGGAGGATTAAATTCTCTGTCAAACTGGGATTTTGCTAGTCCTCTTTCTTTCTACAGTGTTTTGGGATTGAAAATGAGAAGCGCTAAATAATTCGTCACAACTAGGATCACTATGGCAGCTTGTACTTCTAATTCTAATGAATATATTTGGGGGAGATGACTGAGGACCTCAAAGTGCTGCATCAGTCAGTGGTGTTAGTCCTGCACATACGGCCTTTAGGGAATCCCAACAGGCTCTCAGACAGGATGGCTATTGACATGTTATATAGATATGAAAAAAATAAAGACTTGAAAAATGTATGATGAGTTACTCTGGACCCATGAATATAATAAAAAATGTGATTCATGCTCTCTAAGAAAGGAGAAATCAGAAAAATCACCATTCAGTCAAGTTCCTTGGCAAGAGAGCGAGTCTGATGGGACAAGTCAATGTACCATGAGGGCTCTGGCCACACCAAACCCCAGCAGTCTCTCAAACACCCACTGTGAAGTCAAGTAACAAATACAATGAGTTTTCTTGAGCTGTTCAGCAGAGAGGAGCACAGTGCGTGCAGGAGTGCAGGTCTGAGCCCCAGGTGTAACTGGAGTAAGGGAACCCAAAAACAAGCAAGGGGAAGAGTGGGAGAGTCCTTACAAGGGCTGTCTCAGAGCCCAGAATAATACCCTAAGGAAAGGGATTAGACCCAGTTTGTAGGCTCTTTCTGTGAGCATTTCCAGTTGTATAATTCAACCGTTTGCTGTGAGTTTATCCTGTGAAATGTCTGAAGTAAAGACTCAAATGAATGTGTCTTGCACAAAAGGATCTGCTCTCTTCAAAGCAGTAAATCTAGAGAAAACTGAGTTGCAACTTGGAAACCAAGCAAAACCCGAGGATCTCACAGGTTGAGATGCATCTCTTGTCACAAAAGCTCGGAGGAGATTGCTAGTATATAGGATTAGGTCTTGGTGGCAGTAAAAAGAAATAAATAGCTATTGCTAAATAGTGACATTTGGGATCCCCTGGCAAAAATTTGGTAGTAAGGAAATAATTTGAACAACCATGATAAAAATGATCTCACAGTATGGAGCTGAAGGTTGTTTATTGGAGTTCGAATGGTGAATAGATCCGTGTTATAAATATTTGGTACTCTTGGGTAAGGTCTCCTTCCCACAGTCTATCAAATGGTGTTATATGGTGACTGTTGGATGTATTTTTGTCTTTCACTCAACTTTTTTTGTGAACTCAGATGAATGATGTTTCTCTGCAGAGAAGAGTCCATCTGTCTCTTTCTACTCTTTGAACTCTGTTCCTGGTGCATCCAGTTTAACATGGGGATGAGGATGAGTTGTCTTTTCAGAAGGCTTGATAGCATGTGGGAGTGACCAGTAAGGTGCAAAAATTTCTTGTACTTAAGAAACAAAATGTAGGTGGTTTGTCCTGTACCCCTCCAGCAGCTGAGCCTTTCCATGCACTAACTGTGCTTCTGTGGGAAACCACAATCCTACCTTTCAAAACTTTGTTTTCATAAAGAACTTCTATTGTGTTTTAAGGCTTTGTTTTGTCACGTTTTCCTAGCTTCAGGTTAGCATCTATGACAAGCTACTGTTATCTCCAGAGATCATATTGTCTCGTGTATGGTCAAACAAATAGTGTTGTAATATTGACATGTCATTACTATGTCAAGGCAGTACGCTGAAAACTCATTTTTTCGGTGAGTAGTGGGGTAGGTACTTGTTTAACCTTATGATGTCTGCTACTGAGACATCCAAAGTTTCATTAGAACTCTTTGAAACTGCTGGAACAAGAGGAAAATCGGGGAGTCTCCTCCCCACCTCTTCTCTACGTCTGCCCCATGACACATGAGCACAAATCTATTTGTCTAGTTACTTCAGGAATTTGTGGGGGACTTTTCAAAGTTTATTCCTGCCTGGGTGTAAAATCCCACCTCAGCACAAACGTGCAGTTCTGCTTCCCTGACCTCTCTGCACCAGGCCTAACCACCTTTGAGAAAGCACCCAGATCATCCTTTCTCAGCTTCGCTTCCCGTGCTGATAGAGCTGCTGTCCTTTGCTTCTGACCCTGGCTATGTAAACAAGCTCTCTGGTCTAATAGGTAAGGCCCTGTGCTTTTAGCCTGTTTAATTGCTGTAAGGTCAGTGAGGATGAGATCCCTGATAAACCTGGGAGCTGCCAGCCAAGCTCGCAAAGGCTGCACACTCATCTGGGCGACATTTCTGGGTCTGTCTGCTTCTATGTATGGAACATGATACATTTTTAATGCTGTGTCCTGCTCAGGAGAGGAAGGAGACAGGGAGCTCCTGTCGTCTGCAAGGAGGAGCACAGTGGCCTCTAACTCGGCCTCGCCGGGCAGCAAGCAGCTGGTAGGAAGAGGAAAGAGACCTTGGGCCCTGCTGCGTCCCAGCGGGGTGCAGTGGTTGTCACAGGCTGGCAGGGCAATGTGCTGTGCCGCTGCTGGTGGCCTCCAACACCCAAGAATGGCCACAGCTAGACCCTGGGGTGCCTCCAAACAGATGCCTTAGGCTGTGTGAAAGGGTTGTGATTAAATGAATTTTCTCTCCTGTGCGTGAACTGTCTGGAAGGGACACAGCAAATTACTTTTGGCTAGGCTGTTTCTTTAGCGGCCAGATAGAGAAAGAGCCCCAGAGCAAGAGGGAGATTGTCTCAGGTTGCAGAGGTAGAGGAACAGCTTAATTGAGTCGCAGATGATGTCTCTGTTTTGATATTTAAATAATTGGCTGGCTCAGACACTGCTCTGCAAACAGGTGGTATGCATGTGTTCCTTGAAGTCAAAACACAAAACCCAGGGTTTAAGATCTCTCCTCCCTAGAATATTAAAGGCCAGAAATAGAAATATCAAGTGTTTGGGAATAAAATCACATAATAATTGACTTTTACAATTAATCCCTCTTTTTATTCCACCAGTACTGGGAAAGCCATGTACTGAAAGGCTTTTAGTATTTTCTACTTTGGACTACATTATTTTGTTTTCTAATTTTATTAAGGTAATTTTCTCAGGTACTGAATGGAATATGCAGTTCTTGTTTCCTTTCTTAAGTCTCTCATAAAAACTCCTGCAGGATATTACAAAGGATAATGTTCTTTCTTAAACCAGAGTGTAAGATTACATAGATGAAGTATAATTCTCAGTTGAATCATGTAAGTCGCTGCATAAATTTCTCCATACAGTTTTTATTCATGCCTGCAGGTTCTTAAGATAATGACTGTAGCAATGGAACTTATTTCTACCCACTTTGTCCCTACCAAGTATCTAAGAGACTTTTTTTTGGGGGAGGGGGTGGGGGGGGTGGGGCAGAGCAC
>WUAM01000160.1:3422183-3443875 GCA_024336885.1 Actenoides hombroni | reverse complement strand
CACTGAGGCCCACACCCCTCTTGAGCGGCTGTTCATGCCAACAGAAAGAGCGTAGCCATGCACAGAGACATCCTGCTCCTCCGTGGAGCCTGGCAGGCAGAGCTGTGGTCTCCAGCCTCCCAAACCCACGTGCTTCCTTCCTGCGGTTGTATTTCAGGTCTGTGGGATTCCCTGTAGAGTGCTGGCCACCCACCCTCCTCCTCTGCAGGGCCTAGGGGCATGAGGGGAGATTTGGGGAGCTAAAGCACCTCTGGAGGAATGACAGCCAGCCCTACGCAACCTCCACAATCAGTCCTGATTGGGAAACCTGAGCCATTTTGCACCACCGTGATGGTTCTCCCATGAGCACCGGTGCAGAGCTGGCACTGGGGAAGGAAGGGAGTGGGGAGTGGGAGCTGGTGGCAAGAGGGATGGGGAGGCTCCGGCTGGGGTGGTGTGGGGCCTCCCTGAATCCTCCTCAAATGAGAACTGTTTCACAGAAATGTGTCAGTACTGACTAAGTGTTTCATGGGAAATGTCAAATCATTTTGACTTTCTTGTTTAGTTTCAATAACATCAAAGGTGTTTCATTTTGCTAAGATAAAAATGTTTCCCTTTGATTTGATCATTTCAATTTGTGTCATTTCAGCTTCTGAGATAGATGAAAATATGAACGTATAAGGTACACATGCTGTTTAGTCTTTTATAGTGTATTATGACCTTGCAGTTTTATCATAAAACATCATAATTCATCAAACTGAAACAATTCAACATTATCAAAGCATGTTATCTCTCATTCTCTTTTCTGTTGCTCCAAAGAAAACATAAAAATGACAACTCTCCAGACTATCACAAGTGTCCACAAACAGATTTTTCTGGTTAGGTTTGGTAAAGATAAATACAGCACCGTACCTGTTGAGTTGGGGGAATTGAAAGCTCTCTGTTGTGCATAAGATCAGGGAGTATCGGAGTGGGAAATGTGCAGACTTACTCCGTTGGTGTTTGTCCCTCTTTCCCCCATCAGAAGTGCCTTTGGGGAGAACACTGGTAGGGCTTATCAGCATCCACCTGGGTGGTTCTATTTTCCTTTATTGTGCATAGAAAAAACGAATGGTCTTGGCAATGTATTTTCAATGCTGCCATCAGCTGGCTCCTGGTTTAAGTTGAACCAGTATGTGTTTTTATTTCTGCTTCACATGCTCCACAGTTCTCTGCTAATCACTTTCCCCAGCAGCTGCCCTCTCGGTACAGCTCCACTGCCACTGCGCAGGTTCTCATCTCCCAGCTGGGTTGCTTGGGGACAGCCTGGCTCGAGGGGCCAAGGGCCACTCCCACAATGACTGCTCCATCTGACTTTATATCTGCAGTAAAAAGAGAGGATAACAAACCCAGCACTTCTTCAAAGCAGTTCATATATCACATTAAAAGGCTGAGTGTACAATGACCTTATAACCATCTTGGCTATTAGAGAAAGCAGCAAGCTGGAAAGCCCTGCAATTTGGGAAGGAAAGGGAGTATTCAATTCCATGTCTGTCTTATTGCAGCTGGGACTAGCACAGCCATGCCAGGCTGACTTTGCTCTCATGGCTTTCTCCACCACCCCACTACCCTCGCGGGCTCAGTCACACATATCTTGGGGAGGCAATAAGGTTTTCTCCATCATGCAAGTACCATGTTGGTAAATGGCAGCGGCTCCCGGGGAGTCTTGCTGCTTTGTCCTTATAAGGAGCTCTCAAATGAAAATCATCATAAGTAACAAAAACGGGCAAATTTTTGTCTTATGCCACCAGTGTGGGACTCCAACTGCAGTGAGTTTCCCCCAGTTTGTGCCTCTGTGCGATAGACAGGAGATCTCCAGGGCTTCATCCATAAAAATGGGGATTCCTGGAGGTTCCTGGCATGTACAAACTTGAAGCTGGACCTGGGTGGGGGGGATCTTTCAAGCCTGAGTGTAAATGGTGCTGAGGGGTTGTAGATCTTCATCTCTCCAGCACACAGACCATTGTTAACAAAGGCACAATAAGTTTATTTGTTCAAATGTTTAACAATTAATAATTAAATATCCCTTCCAGTTGCAGCTGTGATGTAATCATGATGTGTGTTTACCACTTGGTTTCAGCTCGCTCCGAACTATGATTCTCGGGTTAATTCTCCTGTGTGCCAACCTTATCTTCTCTCTGAAGTAAATTATTAATACATTCTCATCTATCTTGGGGAAGCCATTCCAGATTTGCATTTTTTTAGACTGTATGTGTTCTTTCATTCTCCTTTCAAGGCCTTTCAGTCTTATCTAAACAAAACATCCCTGTTGTCATACCAACCATGTAAATTTGTGTTCACATATCTTTCTGGTTTTCTACTTACTTTGTTTGTAACTCAACTCATATCACTTCAGAACATAAATTCCTACAAATAGGACTATTATATCCTGTGACCTATCAAAATTATTCATTTCATTTCAAGGAAATTGATAATTCTCTAGCTGCCAGAACTCGAGCAGTAGAAGAGTTTAGAAAAGTTGTGAGCATTTTGACTTTTGGTGACAGGGAGAGGATCCCCAGGTTATCTTCCTCTAGAGCACCCTCAGGCTCTTGTCAGCCATTCCCAAGTGGTCCATATGAGAAATGGTTGCAAGGAATGATTGTAAAAACCATGTTAAAACCCACACAAGCTCATGCTCTGCATACATAGTCTGGGAAACAAATACAATCAGAGAGACACAAAAATCAAGCGAGCTTTTGGGACTTAGCCATGACTGTCTTTTGCAGCCATCAATGCAGACCACTCAGGCACCACAGTAAAAGGATATTGTTGAGCTTTTATGTTAAATTATGTTACATCTACTCTAATGGGAGGCTGGGGGTTACTCAGGGCTTGACCAGGCGTCTGAGAATTGAGAACGTGAGGGCTATGCTCCCAGCCAAGGTGGAAATAGAGATTTCAGGGTACCTAAAAGGAAGCAGGCAATCAAGAGTAATGGATTTTTTATTAATAGGACTTTGATAAAGTCATTTAACCTCTGGAAAACACAGTGTCATGAATAGACTGGGGCAATGGTCAACAGCAGCTTCCAGAGGAAAACTCACCTCTTGAAAATAGTGTTACCAGAATGGCATATTCAGTGAGCTTATCTGAATAGGATGAAATTCAGTCTCCACTGTTTAGGCCTGTGTATTCAGAAAAAAGTATTTTTAACCTCCCCTCTGTGTCTTGCCTGCTTGCGTGCTGCAGATTCACCAGTGGCATGAATCTGAAAAGAACACAGCACTGAAAATAGCATCGTGGGTCCCAGTCCTGCACTGCACTGTGCTTTGCTGAGTCTCCTTAGCATCAATCAGATCTTATTTTATTGCTGATATCAGCTGTAACAGCCAACCTCATGGCAGACTGAGGCTGCAGAAAATATGCATTTGTCTTTCCCTCTAAACATAGCCTCTGCTCATTCTACCATGTGTGGTAGATATTCATTGATCTTATTCCTGTTATGCACGTGTGTATTGCCAGCAGTGTGATAATACCTCTGCAGAAAAGGAGTGCCATTCTGGGGGGAGGACAGTGATGTGTCAGTGCTCCGTAGGAGTTTCTGTGTCCAGGCCTGCTTTATCCATCAAGATTTATTTTTGCCTCAAAGAAGTCTGAAATGGTTCTTGGCAGATGTGGGTAAGGAAAATGCATCCTTTTGGACATGACTGGAGTTGCACATTTGCAGGGTGCTAACTACAGACAGTGCTTTGCAGAGCCTGTTAATTAGAGGGATTGCAGTGGATCTGGTGGACATTAGCATAACAAAGTCCAGCTGGCAGACATAGTTCAGCTCAGGCTGCAGTGGGCTTGCATAGAGAAAATGTGGACAGAAACCAGGTAGAAGTGAAATAGAGAAGGGTAAGACACTTCTAAGCCAAACTTCTGGAGTCATCAGCCAAAGGGAGCAATCAAGTTTTTATCAATAAAACATAGGCAACAGCAGGGAGATGCTGGTACTCAAGCGTTGCTGGGCAGGGGAACAGATGGCAACCAGCAGGCTGCAGCAGCTGGGAGGAAGAGGAGCACACCTGGCCAGACCTGCCAGCATGAGGCAGGCAGTGGGTGGGAGGGAGCCTCTCCACAGCCTGTCTAGAGGCTGCAGATTCCTTGGCCAACACTCGATACAGGAGGGTCCAGATATGTCAGCTTGGTCCTATATTGCTGTCCTTGGAGGATAAGGTATGGATGGGTCTGACATGAGGTCTGCATTGAGGTAGACACTAAGATGGACAGACAATCACAGCTTTCTAGGTTGTGTCCTCTCCATTCAGTATGAAAGCACAAAGCTCTTACCTGGCCACATACATGAAGTATGGCTCTTGGTCACCTGCTCTATCATCACTTATCCTTGGTAGAGAAGACCTCTTGAATAGATGGTTTGGACCAGAATGATCTTGTCTGAAGTCAGGAGGCTGAGAGTCAGCATACCTGGCTCTGACCCTAGCATCACCACATCAATGTAACTGCCACCTAGACTACATTATGTATAGAAGGGGTACATGCAGAAAAGCCAGAAATCCTGGTTCTGCCATTGTCCAAGCTGACAGCACAGACAGAGCACTCTTTAGCTCTCTATGACTCAGGTGGTTGAGTTTCCATTCTTCTGAAACCAGAATATACCTGCATACATGGATATAAATGGCTTTCGACCTTCCTAAGATGTGAGCTCACTTGATCACCTGTGCTAGGCTCGGCACCAGGACTTGTACATACCTTGCATCCTGGTCAGTGCCAAAGCACCCTGCAAAACAATAAAAAACTCAACTATTGATTTACAATTAAGGTTGATCCAGCAGAACATGAGATTTTGCTCACATTTGCTCCCTGAGACTGTACTGTCTGGTCCTGGCCAAGACTGAGGTAGTGTAGTGCTTCTGACAAGGTGGATGGATTTGTAAGCTCTGGGGCTGTGCCAATACAAAATTCTTTTGCCTGGAAGCTTGTAGAAGGATTAATATGCTAATAGGTACACCCTTAAATTTACTTCCCTGAGCTGGGTTTGATGTTTTTTGGGGATATATCTCAGCATCCCAGAAATTCTCCATGTGGCAGAAGGACTAGTGTCTCCTGAGCAATGCTTGTAGCCAGCTGGCCTGTATCTGCTGGGTGGGAGAGGAGATGGCCTCCAGGACAGGGGCTGGGAATGGCAACCAGGCTGACCTAGAGGCATGTGGGATGGTGAAGTTTTGGAGAGCTGAAACATGGAGAAATGGACAAATATTTTGTTCTAATTTTTTGAAAGACTGAAAGATCTTAGGCTAGCAGAAACCAAGCTGTTGCTTTTCCTACCCGCTCCCTTACCCAATTTTCTCCTTCTCTTTTCAGTGCCATTTTTCATCCTTTCATCTCTTTCTCCTTTGTTTTCTCCTTATTTTTTACAAAGAAATATAAAGGATGTGTTCAATGAAATTAGGAAACGCATGAAGAACTGTACGGGCTTTTTAGATGTTATCATAAAGACACTCTCATTGCAACAGCGTGCTGGAGAGATGAAAACAAGAGTGCCATTTCAGCATCTTCCATAGCATGAGTCAGAGAGATTGATAGTTATCCTCTTGCAATTAGAATTTTTATTAGCACTGCTGGTGGCCCTTGCCATGCTGTGAATGGATGCCATTTTCTTGGAGTCTTTAGTCTTTCGTAATGCTTTAGAGAAAATAACGATGGGCTAGAGTGTCTCACCACATAATACTGAGGGGAAAATCATGTTTTATGCTGCCTCAGGCTGCGTTTTCAAGCTCCAAACACCAGGCATAAAACTCGTTACGTATCCACACAAAGCAAAACTCAGCAGAGCTCACATGTCCTGAGGGCTCTAGAGCACCAGGAATGGGCTGAAGCTTAGAAACTGGGCTGAGCACTCTGGAGAGAAGGTCCAGCTCTGCTGCTTTCTCCATTCCTGGGCATTCCTGATATGAATTTGCAGGGAAGCACCTCCAGCATGGCCCATAATGCCCAGCAATCTGCATCAAAACAGCTATTTCATTCCCTAAAGGAACTTGCCTTTCTCTGCTTTTTCTTTCCTTGAGGCAGACACAGCCCCAAGACTGACCCAATGAGTGTTAAACAAGCTACCGCACTCGTTTGCAGGATGTTATTTTTAAGCAACTTTATTAAAATCCTGCTATCATATAGAACAATTACATTTTTTCCCTTTCTTTAGGATTCATATTACAGAACCAGGGAGAGTCTAATGCCTGTGCTAGAGCCAAAGAGCAAACTGGAATGTATTTTTTCTTTGAGACTTTGCCCAGTGCTTTATGGTCTTTAAAATTCAACTCCTGAGTAATGGAGAGGCTGCTCAGTGCAACTTCACATTGACACGTGGAATTTCTCTGTCTTGCCCTGATGTTTCTGGGAGGCAGAGGTAGCAGTTTTCCACAAATCATTCTCCTGGAGCTCACACCAGCCTAGAGAATGCGACAGGGAATCCTCCCAGCCTTCTGAAAATTGTGTTCTGGGGATCAAGCCCCCATAGTGGTGCAGGTGCTTTCTGCTCTTTTCCCAAATACCACAGGCTTCGGAGCCCTTGCTGGAAACAGGGCTCTGAGCATATCACAAGCATTTTAGCTGCTTTAAAATCAGTGACAGGCAGAAATACTGCACCTCTGGTGGCATCTGCATTGCTTTCATCAGTGCCTTTAGGGGGAGGGGTTAGGATCTGCTGCCTGCTCGGCTGCCTGTAGCCTTATGATGTGCCCTGCGGTTCCTGTGCCTCTTTTGAGAGTAGGAGGCAGACTGCTAAATCAGGCACTCACTTCTGAGCATCACACCCGGCTTACATGCCACTGCCTCTACCCATGTACCACTGTGGCCAGCAGCTGCTGCAGGTGCCCAGGTCCAGACCGTGGCCACTCGTCCATGTGGGCGACGAGTGGGTGCTGTGGCAGAAGGAGCCCTCAGGTGCTTGTGCCCAGCCGATGGTGACGGATGCTGCGCGGAGATGATGAATGGCCTCCCTGGGTAGTGACACCTGCTGAAGGTCTTGCAATATGCCAACCAAACAAGCCTAAGCTGAGCTTACAGACAAGCCACTTGTAATTTAAAACAGGCCCAATTTTTCCTTTAAAAACTCATGATATGCAGGTTTATTTTCTGCAACTCTTCCAGGCCGGTTACCCCAACTGTTGGCAAACTGTGAGGATGGGGTTGCCATGGATACGCTCCGCACTGATTCACATGAAATACATCATTGCATTATCCCCAGAGTGGTGAAAGCCTTTCACAGCTGATAATTTTTAAGAGAATGATTCATCGTTAAATATATCATGGCAGCTCTGCATTGTTTGCTCTTCCTTGGGAGCATAATCTGGAAATAGGCAGCTCTTGGGACGCTCCTGAAGTCGAGAGCGAGATCGTGAGCATGACGCCTGCTGCAGAGCACAGTGGCACTTGGATTTCATTCAGCCTGTGCTGGGAGCAGGCGAGGGTCCTTCTGGCATGGCTGGCTGCTCGCTCCAGGCCAGGTTTTGGGGAAGAAACACCCGCCCTGTGTCATGGGAACTGCCTAGATGCTGGCTGGCATGGGTTAGGGGATCAAGTCCAGCCGCATGGCTGTGAGAGCCCTGGACTATAACAACTGTTGTGATTTTTTGCATTTGCTTCTTGTGAGACTATTCCATACCGTCAGGAAAAGCAAAATCCACATTAGAGCCAGGTGCCTGGGGGGGGTCATGTCTCTCCCCTGGGTGCTATTCTGTTTTCCATCCCCCTTACCACATGACACTGTCTAGGAAACCAGAGTGCTGTCCATCAGAAAGCAGAGCCAGGATGAGTCCATGGCTGTGCACACCATGGGGAGCTTCCCCTGTGCTCCACCACCCCTCCTGGCTCTGTATCTCCCGTCCTCATTATGCTGTGTAGCTCTGCAGCCCTCCCAGTGCCATCATCATGTTCAGTTCTTCCGCCTGCCCTGCCAGGCACTGCAGGGAGCAGGAGTATCCTCTTCTCTTGCCCCATTCCCCAAATTATCCAGGCAGGCAGATATGCTTTTGGAGTACCAGCTGTGCTTTGGCATGCAAGAGGTTCCCTCTTCATAACTATGAGGGGAGGGAGGCTTAGAAGAGGCAAATCTTTTCCTCCAAGGAAAGCTGGCATGAACCTAGAGATCACCAAAAGCCCCTTTTTATCACTGAGACTAACAAGGAGGGAAGACCAGACCTGGGACACACAGACACACCTGGCATGAGTGATCTGGAGCAGAGACAGAAGCGCTGAGCCTTGCCTCAGCCCTGCAGGAAGCTCTCTCTGAGGGGTAGATGTGTCTCCTTGGTACCCCCAGGAGCTGTTGTGACAGGTCAGGCACTGGCCTGGCCTAGGTCCTATTGGCCTCCATATTGGCTGGCATGGACACAAGGGTGAGCACAGAGAGGGATTAGTGAGCAGTGGGTGGGAGAAGTGAGTGCCACAGAGAAAAAAAGGGAGGATGAGAGGAACATGGACACATCCATTTGAGCTAGGCTTTGCATGGATGACCCAGGGGAGAGCCAGAGCAGCCAGCACATGGGTGGAAGAGCAGGAATGGGATTGGAGGTCTAGACATTGCCTGTGTGAAGGCAGGATCTGCAACCATGTATTTAGTATTTTTCCTGGTAACTTCTGTATATTTAAGAGCAGAGGAAGAGTGTCTCCAGTGTCTCCCTGCTGGGTGGTATCCCATCTCAGAGGCAGCAGCTCTGAGGTGTATATGATGTCCACCAGCTGGGTGTGTGCAGAGGATGAGAAGGGAAATCGGCATCATCTGAATTTTAGCTGTGAGCACAGGAAACTGCCAGGTCCCCGCTCCACTGAGATTAAACAACAGGTCTACAAGCATATGCAAGTGCCACGGCGGAGTGGCAGCCAGGGCGGTGCAGAGGGCATGCACACAAGCAGAAAATGAGAAGTAACATTTTTCTATGATACTTACATGATTTGTGACCCTTTTCAGACTCCTTAGACTGTTGTTTAAAAAACAGGTTCCTAGGAGTGTTGGAGGATTCACAGTTGGATTGTCAGGTGTAGAGGGGTAGAACACAGCTCAGAAACGGGGTTCTGTGTGCTCTGGAGTCACCCAAGATCTGCAAGGCAGCAGCCCTGGTGCTGGGGAAACAGGCATGACACTGCCTGCTCTGGTTTTGAAATGGTGCATTGAGAGATTTTGCCAAGAACACAATAACTTTCTTTTCTGTAGGAAATGGGCCCTTGTCAAACAGCTGCCTGCACTTAGAAAGTAACCCAAAACCAACTGAAATGAACAAAAACTGGGCTGTGTGTTCTTGACTCCAGGCCAAAATAATTCTCAGTTATTCCCAAGACAAAACTGTTTCCTCTGTCCCTAAAAGCCAAATACATACATTTCATGCATAATTAAAGTGCGATTTTAGTATACATCAGAGCCTAGTGCTGTGTGAGGCACAAATGGGGCTTTCCAAACAAGGCTTTTGATTACAAGTCATTTTAAGTGCAGAAAATAATGGCACTTTTGAGTTCTCCAAGCCCTCAGAGAGGAATTTCTGCCACGACTGATGGTTTCCAGTATATTAGGGCTCTAGTCAGTATGGCAGCTTCTCCAGGATGGATGGAAACACTGAGGAAGACTGGAATCCCTGTTAGACCCTGAGCCCAGGTGATGGAGACCCACACCATGTCCTGCCAGTGCCCTACACCAACCGCTCTCACCTAGCCTGAGGCAAACCAACACACACCAGGAGTATTTTTGTAGCTCTAATACCCAGTGAGTTTTCAATCCTTTAATCCCCATTTCTATGCTTCTTTGAGAGCAGCCACACATGGGTGAGGGACGAGGATAACAGTTCTCATTTGTGTCCCACTAACACTGCTGCTAAACCTCTCTTCCTTACATCGGACACAGCACAGCTTTTCCCAGGAGACTTTGGAGGAGCTAGCTCTGCTTTTGATGAGGTCAGTAAAAACTCTGTTGTGCTGGGCACAAACCTCATCCCAGTGTCCTCTCCCGACACCCCTGGCACAATCCATCCAGGGCTCAGGGATGTGTTTGGTCCAGTGTGGCTGGTACCATGTGGGGTAGCCTGCAAATTTCACATATCCATGCCTCCATCCACGCTGAACTGGTAAGGAAAACACCTTGTCAGTGGAGGTGTCCTCCAGGACTCCTGTATTTTGTAGGCTCTCCTGCAGAGTAGAGTACACCATAGTGTACTCTGGGTTTGCCTTCTTTAGAGAATAAAGGGAGGCTTCCTTTTAATCAAAAAAAAAAGACTGAACTTTCACCTTATCTCCAAAAACCTTAGACCCACAAGAACTCAAATGCAAGAGGACCAGCAGGGATGACAACTGAAGGTCCTGGCAAGGAGAGAAGGAAGGTGTCAGATGAGTGCTACTACATCATGTTCTTGTCTTTGTGGTTTGGGTTCATTTGAACCCCTGATCCTGTTTGCCCATAGCAATATTTGGCATTATTAGCCAAGTAAGTTTTCCAACTTTTTCTGCAAAGTTGAGAGACAGCAATCAGTACTGTCTGTCCAGGCAGACGCTGGTTGGCATGGCAGCCTGGCATGGCAGCGTGCACGTGTGCATGCTCCTCCAGACTGGAAGGCAATGGCCCATATCAGCATTGCCCAAGGCCAGCTGAGCCCTACATGGCTCGCACCCTTCCCTGGCAGCCCTCTGCCTGCCACCATCTTTTCATCATATCACAGGTAACCCTCCTTTCTATCCAGGCTCATCCCAATCCTTATTAAGTGTTTGCTTCAGATAAGAGCATTGAGAAAACATGATCTCCTTTCCCCTTTCTTGCTCCCTCTCAATGACACCATCCCCTTCCCAGCAAGAACGGGCTGCCTGTAAATCCATATCCACTGCTGGGCTCTCCCTCCCTGAACTCAGGCACAGTGCTGACCACACACCACCTCTCCTTCCTCCCTGCCTAATCCTCTCTGCCCTCCAGCTATGGCACAGACTGCTGGTCCCCCCCCCAGACCTTCAGCATCCTCAGCATCCTTGGGTGCAGCAAGGCTCAGGGGACACCTCATGGAGCCAGACATGAGGGGGCTTGTACCAGAGAAACATGCAGGGGGAAAGGGGAGCTGGTCCATGAGTACATGATTTTCTTCCAGGCAAAATGAAGCCAGTTATCCCTGATCTCACACAGGGCTGGAGGCTGAGCAGCCCCCCGGGAGCCAGCAGCGCTTGCCTGATGCTGCAGGGTGAAGGCTGTAAGAGCTGCAGGTCCTGTCAGAGCTGTTCACTACAGAGGTGAACCTGGCCCTTGTTTCTCAGACCATGGATGTCTCATGATCAAAAAAAAAACAAGTAAGAAGAATTTGAGATAAACAATGGTGTTTTAAGAGACAGATGTGCAGAAGGAAGATGTAAAGTGAGCGAGAGCTGTGGCCCCTTCAACTTTCTCAGTGTCTTCTGATTAAGAACCAAAGCCATGTGAATTTAGATGGATCTCCACTTGACATACCTCCATATTATTAATGCTCCTATCTCTCTGTGATTCCCATCTCAGCTCAGTGATATTGCCAGGGTGTATTCGGCCTAATCAGCCCTATATTAATTATTGATTTATGGAAGGAGATGTTGACATAGCAATGCTTAGATTAAAAATCATCCTTGGGGCAGGGGAAGGGTGGAAGAAGAAAAAAAAAAAAAAAAGCATTCCCTTCTCCTGCGTGGAGCCATTTAGCATCCTGGATTTCAAAGGCCTTCAAAAACTTCCCAAAACTGGTAACAAAAAAGTAGGTCACACTTAAGCTCTTGGTTTCAGAAGGAATATGCTTGGAATGATAGATGATGTGTGTAATTATATCAGGGATTGAATGAGCTGCAGAGCTATTAATCGGGAAAGACACTGAAGGTGTTACTTGTTTTGCAAAGGCTGTATCTGCAGATCACACCCTGTGGCAGGGGCCAGAGCACCTTCCCTCACCCCTTCTCCCGTGGCATTTCCAGACCCTGCTGGTAGGAGCCACAGGAGTGAGCAGGGAGTTCGAACTGTCTGACCCACTCAGTCCTTGTTTGGCAGCATCCACACCCTGCAAACGCTACAGGCTGATGGGAAATGGTTAGATCAAATGGTAATAAGGGATTGTGTGAAATGGGTTGCAAAGAAATCTGCTGGTGGACCCAGCTAAAGAGGGGCTTTTCTCAGTAGGAAGGTCAGCAGGCAAAATCAATAGGAAATCAAATATCTTAATGGCTAAATAAAACCTGGACTTGACCTGCAGGCCTCTCTCAGGAGCATAGTAAAGCTCTGGTCATTTGCAGCTCCTGTCTCAAAGGGTGTTTTACCTCTTTGGAAAGGCAGCACTCTATCAGGCTGTGCTTCTAGGAGTTGAGGGAGAGCTGTTCCTTCCCTAATAAACAGCAGAACAAATCTCAATATCCCACCAGCTTGCCCAAAAGCATTTTCCTTGCCTGACACTTTCTCTATCTTGCAAGCTTGGCTGGCCCAGGGGAGAGAGGGATCTCCAGAGCCAAGGGCTCCACAGGACTGCATGAGTTCTCCCCAGCACCTTTGCCAAAGACAGCAGCTTTGCATGAGAAAGAAGGGAAGTTTCTTACAGTAATAGTGCTAAAGTGGACACCTCTGACACCACTTCATCTCTTAGCGTGTTACTGCACTTCTTTCTGTTTTTTCATCTCCTCCTTTGGGCATAGCACTGCATGTCTGGTAGCTTGTTCCCTGTCTACTCAGAGCTTGGCAAGTGAGAAACACAAACACAGGGCCCTGAAATTCTCCATCATTCTCCATTCTGTAAAGTGGGAAAGATTTTGGCTTCCTGAACAGTGGAAATGCCACATGTTGGCAGGGCATGGCTTTGGGCTCACCAGCCCAACCTAAGACAGCACAGGGAAGGGCTCTTTTAGAAGCATCTCTATGGGGCTCCTATAGGTACCCCACAAGCTGCACTCTTCATAACCAAACCCCACTGGGTCTCAAGTGTTTAGTGCTCCTGGTGCAGCCTTCATGCACCTGGCAATTGAGAAGTGGGGAGAAGAATTTTCCTTCTCTGCTTCCGCAGATGTAGCTTTGCCTGTAGGTATCTGTTTATACACGAACTAAGGTACATATTTAACTGCCTACATATTGAATAGGTATCACCTGGCTTGTAAGTTAGGATGTTCATTGAGTACCTATATTGCTTTTTACACCTGCACTTGGCTGGATGTGGGCGAGCAGTGGATTTCAGGGGTCAGAATGGGTGTGTAGTGAGGAGCACGGTACTTACATTCATTATATCCAAAACCAGTCCTGTGGTTCATCTACCTCAGTTAAGGGACCTGAGGGAATCCCTCAATTAGGAAAATTGCTGATACAGTTATAATACCCCAGGTTCTCCTTTGGCAACCTGTAATTTGACATTTGCAGGTGTTCACAAAATCAGACCACGGGTCAATTAATTTTCTTTGAGCCCCGAGTTGCATTATCTATTGAATTCCTTAATGTTGTGCTGGTTTTCCCCTCAGCAAATTCAGCGAATGGCATTTTGACCTGTTTGTTAATGCACCTTACTGCAGACTGGAAACGTTACTGGGTGGAACAAGCATAGCTCTGAAGTACTCTTAAACCTGCAGTATAACAACACACTTAAGGAGTGGAGGTGGAATGCAATAGTTAGTGGCTCCACCTGCTTTGGGTGAAGGAATTATACAACTCTGGTAACCATGGAGGAGGAGAGTGATTCCATTCTGCTCCTGTGAACAGCTAATGCCAGCCTCTGCCCAGCCCTGCACAGTTCATGTTAAAAGCAGGGGTTTGCACTGTTTTTCTGAAGTCTTCTGGTTTCTTGCTTGGAGATTAGTTTGGGCTGTCAAAGTAGCAAGTCTCAGGTCTGTGCTGAGACTGAACTGAGTCTACAGAGACTTGGCTTTGCACCCATTGCCTCTCCATACTGGGACTGCCATGTATCACACACAGCACCGCAGCTCCCTGGGATCCCCTGAAATGGGATTACTGGGCCCAAGGTGGGTTTAGTTATACTGACTGCTACCCCCCAGGAAATCAGCAGTTCCCTGTTGCCATCTGAACTCTCAGAGCTGCCCAGGTAGCTGCCACTAAAGCGCTTTGCCTCCAGAAAGCTTATGTTTTGCTAAAATTCTTTATTTCCATGGCTTTTTGGCTCTGCAGTCACAGTGTGCTGACTGTGTGCTAACCCAAACTGAGTTTGGCCCGCTCTGCTGGGAAACGGGCTTGCAAGAGAGACCAGCCTGTGCCCAGGTCTGCTCCCTGCACAAGCACTGAGCTACCTAAACAGTGAGATGTTTTATGTGCCTGTTCTGGAGTGGGGATATCACCGGAGGTGTATGTTGTGGAAGAAACAGTAAGGGAGATACTGTGTTTGGTGAAGTTGAGATGGTACAGCTTCGATTCGGTTTTGGAATGACTTTTCTTTCTATGATGCATCTTATTTTCTGTCATGGAGGTAACACAGTGTTTCTTAAGGTCCTGACTGGAACGAAGTTTCTCAGTATTTTCAAAATGTTTTTATTTATCTGAAGCATATTACATTTTCAGAAATGTTGTTATGCAGTAAATGTCAAAATGTCCTTATTTCCTATGGGAAACAAAAAATTGCCTCTTGACAAGCTCTAGTCTTAGCGTGGAGTTGCTTGGTTAATGGCAAAGACCTAAAGCTGTGTACTGGAAACCTTCAGCTTGCTTAATTGCACACCAGAAAATTCTATATAATTACATAGAGCTACTGTATGGAGTGACCCTTAGTCATATTGTCTAAGCTGCTTATTGCAACAGAAATAAGATGTATATAGTAATCTTCTTATACTTACTGAGAAACCTAAACAAGGCCAATACTGTGGTGGGGTCACTTATCTCTGGCTGTAATAAGTTTACTATATAAGGAGATACTAATATTGGAAAAAGCATGATGGAGATTTTATGTTTAAGTCAGTGTAATTATTTCAGTCTTAAATAGGTGAACACAGAAGACTTCCTTAGCAATTCATGAGTGAGTATCCACCCTCCAGAAGAGAAAAGGAGTGAATAGGCCATCCCCCTGGGATCTATAAGTCTGAGTGCCTTGTACATCCAGGGTGATACTGCCCACTTTCTTCTCTAAGCAAGTCTTGCAAAACCAATCATTTGCTGTAGCATTAAAAGATCGTCCTGTTTGAGAGAGAGGTGTATGTGGAGTATGTCTCAGTGTCACGGAATTAATGGCAAGTGCTGATTTTCAATAAAACTAAACATGAAGTTACGAGATCATAGATTGACATTGCATCCAGAACGCTGTTCCTTTCAAGAAGTGGCCAAAAAGGCCATCAGAGGCTTCAGCAAGTATGTTCTTGTTCCTAACATGACCTCCTTCCAGAGACTCCCTCTTGCACATCTCCCCAGGCTCCTCTGGCACCAAGCCCATAGGCTGAGCAGGGACCTGGGCAGAGCAGGTGGAAGGTGGGAGGCACATCCACATCATGCCTCTTGAGGAGCACAGTGGCAGCAATTCTGAATCCAGATGTTTTTTAGCCAAGTGGTAACTTTCTTTCAGTGTCCAGTTTTTTTAAGCAAGTGTTGACAAAATAGGAAGAGCCAAGGAAGAGTTAATGATTTAAAAGAAAGATTGACATCTTGTGTTTGAAACTGTAGTAGCAAAGCAGTTTTCTGTAAGGAAAAAAGTGTTGTAGCAAAAAAGCCTCTGTTTTTCCCCTGGGGAAAATATATCCTAGTTACACTAGTAATTCCCAAAGTGGGATCTACGGAGGGTCTGTGGAACATTCTTGGAGTTGTTCCTTGGAGGGTAGAAGCAGTCAGTGAGGGAAATTTTCTCTTACAGTACTTTGCATGGAAAAATTGGAGTCATCAGCTCACATGCGAGGGGTCACTTTCAGGGCTCAGCTTATGTGGAGGGTCCCCTCCCACAAGGCTTTTCTGAGATGCAGCAGTGCCAGTGAAGTGTGCGCAAGAAGGGCTTGGGGTAGATCCGGGGCAGGAATGACCTATTGGCCTCTCTTCTCCATCTGGCACCAGCAGAGGTTTGCATTGGCACCAGTGATCATGCAGTGCAAAATGGTTTTTAAAAATAAATTTGGAAGCAGGCACTGGCCCAGTTCACCAGTGCTGGGTGTTATGGTCATGGAAACAGTCACGGGAACAGAGAGCAGCAGTCTGGGGAAGGCATGTCACAGACATCTTGTTAATGCAGAAATCATTTTTCAGAAGCACAAACCTGAGATTGAGCAATACATTTTTGGGTTAAAACCAAAGTTATTAATCTTAGTTGTACTGAATGCTTGCGGCTCCTATTCAAAAAAATGCTTTGGAGGAAAAGGCCCTGAAACAATGCTGGAAAGATGAAGGGGAGCCTCTGGTGTGCTTTTGTCCTTGCTTGCTTGCATATTATGTATGAGAGAGGTTTCTCCTGGGTTTTGGTTGATATCAGGCCTATTGTTGTCAACACGGAATAGCGGATAAGGTCTCCTGAATTAATCACCTGGGACATTAAGCTTATTAAGCATGTGTCTGGAGACAGGGGCTGTGTAAGGGAGGCAAGGGAACCCTGACCCCAGAGGTGTTTGTGTGCTGAACTGCCAATTGAGCTGGCAGAGGACCTCCACTTGCTGGAACTGCCTAATCCAAAACTGTTGCTCATTATATTTTAAAAACATAGCATCACCAAGGCAAAGAAAGCACACAGACCTCAGGATTCAGCAAGGCTGTGTACCAGGCAGAGTAGTATTTCTGAGCTCTCCTAGTCTGGTTTGGTTTTTGGAAGTTTGGGGTTTGATAAAGCTCACACATGTACACACAAAGCCCAGTCACAGCATCCACCTCGCAATTCCTGTATTTCTTAAAGATTAATATTCTGCAAAAGGCTGGTTCTCCCACCACAAAGTTTCGGTGACCCCGTGTCTTCTTGGAGCACTCCCTTTCTCTCCTTCCACGGGATCTTGAAACGCAAGAGCTAACTGCAAACAAAAGGCAGAAATTTAGATGTCTCATCTGGTTTTGATTGCTCTAAGAGATGATGATGAATTAGACCATCGGGACGATCCATTGTGCAACCCATCTCTGTTGGCACAGGCCAAACCTGACTCCCCCATGTCCGTGCTTACAGTTTGGCTCTCCCTGCGGCGGGTGAGTCACTGCTCACTGTTCATTCATGAAAGTCAAAAATGGCACTTGGGAAATGTGCCAAATCTTTTAGGAATATTAGCTCCTCGATTGCTGACCTGTTTTACAGCAGATACAGGGACAGGAGGGACGTAGGACACACACTGCAGTGAGCTGCAGACAGTCAAAGAACTGTGATGGATGAGACGGTGCTGCATCTGCTCTGTCACTGATGTGTGCATCCTGCATGGTCTACAGTGGAGCCTACGCCCGAGGGGTTGGTTTCTTTCCAAAGACATAGTGATGAAATATCTATTGTGCTCAGAAATCTCTTTGAAAAAGAAAACATATCTATCCAGCCCTTTGCCCTTTGGCAGATGACTTGAGCTCTTCTTCACCTGGTTGACCCAGGACATTTATTTTGTGATCACGGTGTCAGTTCTCATTTACCTAAAAGCTCCAATACTTGCAGATACTGCTGCTGTCATGGCAACAAGGTTATTTATGCATAATAGATACTTACTTTTCTGCTTTTTTTCAATGTTGCTAAGTGGAGATAGGGTCAGAGGGGCTATAAAATGGAGTGGGAAAATCCCAGCACACACACCCCTCCCCCTCCCCGCCTCCCATCTTAATAAGCCCTCCAGACCTCCTTCCTCTTCTCTGGCACCTCGCTGACCTGGTTCAAGTCCCTTTAACTGTACTCCTCCAGCCCGTCATCTGGCAGGAGTGTGACAGCAGAAGGGCATGTGGAGGTAAAACCAGAAGACACCAACATCCCTTTCAATGCAGGCTGAGACATGCTGGTCTCCACATAGAAAAGCCCCTGTCATGGATCACAGAGCCATTTGTTAAGCTGTCTTCATTCACCCAGCCCTTTACTTAACTCAATTTATAATGTATGCTTTATCAATACTGCTGTTCAATTATTTAATAGTCAGGCCACCAAAGAAACATGCTGATGAACAAGGTTCTAGGGATACAATTTCAGTTTAGTTAAGTTCTCCTTTAAATTCTTTCTGAATTTCATCTGTCCATTTTCCATGGCAACCAGCAAGGACCAGAGGTCAGAGAGAGAAAGAGAGGGAGTCATTTCATTTAAATTAGATGAAGCTCTGCTAGTGACCAGAGCACTATGGAAAGGGCCCCTTGCTCAAGGAGAGACGTAGCCTGTGTCCTGGCAAACCTCGCTCTGCAGAGCTTTGTTGTTTTACTTTGCTGAGGAACTTCTTCTCAAGACCTAAATCAATTCTGTTTACATTTAATATAGAGTCCAAAGAGTGGAAAATCACTCCACAGAAGAGGAGAGTAGCTCAAACCAGGACAGTGGCTGCCCAGAATTCACTGTCAGATAATGATCCAATCCCCCAACAAACACAAAGCTTCTTGTCACAGCTCACTTGGCTTCGCAGATGCTTGCAGCTGCTGCCTCCAGTAAAGCCTTTGTTTTGCTGGGGTTCAAACGTCCTGGATGTTGTAACACTAAGAGTGATGCTGGGCAGTTGTTAATGGCAGTTGCACCATCACCCGACCGCGAGTCTCCCTGAGCCCAGCACACACATGTTTGCTGGGAACTCTGATGCTGGGCACGTCTCTGGGGCACCCTTGAGGCCCCGCCAGGTGCTGGGTACCTTTGCCAGCGCAGGTCTGGGTGCTGTTTGCAGCCCATCCACAGCATGTGGATGGTCCTTGGCACAAGGCTGAACACCACGACCCTTGGCTACCAGCACTTCCAGGGGCTGCATAGCTCCTATCTCTGCCTGGGGCTGTGAGTCACACAACTCCACAAGCTCAATTCATTGCCGAGTGGCTCAGCATCTCTTGCGTTGAGGTGTTGGAGCCAGGAGGCACAGGGAATTTGCCTTTCCTGGGCATCCTGGCCAGCCGGGGCAAAGGCAGGGCGTAGGGAGAGAGCAGCACTGAAATCAAGTGAATCCTTCCCCAGCAGCCTCAGAGGCTGTTCCCACAGCCCCGCCGAGCAGGAGAAGTTGAAGCAGCTGCCTACGCCTGCGTCGCTGAGCAGGCGGGAGCGAGGAGCACTGTCCCAGGGAAAAGGAGGGCACGTGAAGGAATAACAATACTCTCCTCTTATGTAACTCTTGCCTAAAATACTTCAAAGTGGGCTTGCAGATAAATAATTTAAGATAATACAGGATTAGCTGTCATTTTCTATGTCAGAATGTAAAATTCTGCGTTGCTTCTGTGCTGGTTAGGTGTTGAAATCACCCCATTTATGGGCTGAAATGAGGCCACGTGGCTTCAGAAGCTGACCAAGAAGAGCACAAAGTGTGCTCACATACATTGCAGCTACGCAATATTTAGGGCAAAAATTGTTTACTGAGAAAAATTTGCAAGTAATTCAGAATAATGAATAATTGAGAAACTTCTAATTCGCCCACAGGCAGTTTGCAAGGGTGGGGAGAGGGGAGAGAGGAAGCAACATTTGTCAGATAAATTATTTGTGAATTAATCACTCTGATGCTCTCTGAAGTCGATGGGGTACTTGCATAAATAAGACTATTCATGGAGAAGACCAAGTCTTTAACAGTACTCTGAGAATGGTAAATTCGTTAGCTGAAAGCACTGATTATGAATCAAAGAGATAGGGAGGGGAGAAAATCAAGTCATAATTAGTGACTTAAATTTTATCAAGTAGCAAGCAACTGATTTTAAACAAGTCCAAACAAAGGGGAAATGATTTGTTCTGATTAAGTCAATCTCTCTTGCCCTTTTAATGATTTATGAAGTAATGTCAATAAATTATGGCTCTCGGGACTCAACCTATAAAAACTGCATAGAAACACAATATAATACAACAAGAGACAAGTGGGTTAGACACAGTGGAACAGAAATGAAATGCATATTTATTAAGGAGGTATATAATGAGTCTCATGTCACCCAAATATTGACCTGCTGTCTCTAGCCTAAACTCTTCTTCACTCCTGTTGTTACCAATTCACTCTCTGGCAGCTCTTCTAATGAAGTCAGACCCAGTTTGATCACCGATAAGCTTAATTACACTGCTGAAGGACTTCTTGTAAAACTAAGTGTTCTGGATTAATTGTGATCCTGGAGAATTCTGTAACAGCCACATAAAGACCCATCTGGAGTTTCCCTTCTGTCCCAGGGCAGTGTGAGGTCTGGATTTCCTAGGGCACAGTTTCCAACTGCTGTCTAAATGATGCTGCGAGGACAGGGCAGGTGTGTGGGTTAGGGGTCCCTTTCTCCAAGGCAATGTGCTGAAATGACGGCATAGGAGAAGCAAACAGTATTTGCTGCAAAATGGTAAATTCAGTCATACTGGTTCTGGTGCCAGAGTGGCGGTGGTGTTATTGTTACTATCATTATTATCATTATTGCTGTTAAGAAAGCACCAGTAATGAACCCAGCGCTCTCTCTCACAGACACTTTCATTCAAATTATATCATGGTGGGCTCCTAGCTGGAACAAAAATAAGACACAGTGGTAGACTCAGGGAAGGACAGACTATATTTAAACTAGAAGTACTGAACCTCTTCTGGGTTTGATCCAGAGCTAGCAGTGCTAATAATGCCTCACAGTAAGACCAACTTTTATCCAGGATTTCCCAGCATTTTGCATTAAGGAAGAAATATTCTCACATGTGTCTGGGTACTGGGAGGGGCTAAGCTCTAGTCATCAAAGCACGCGAACAGATGCTTCAGCTTGGGTCCACACAAGTCCCACTGAAATCTGTGAGACTAAAACATACGCCGGAGCTATTTGTCAGAGACTGATGGGACTGTTCCACACACAGCATGTGCACCGGGGTTTCCTTCAGCTGGCAACCTTACCGCTGGAAACTATAGATTATAACAGGAAGGTTTATGAACAGTCAGGAACATCGTGGTGCTAGCAAACTGCAGCCCTTCTGCAGAGACCTGACTGCCAGGTCGGTTGAGCTTATGATTATGTCTGTTAGAAACCATGCTGAGATTTGCCAGCTCATTTTTCCTCCACCCATCAGACACAACTGGAAAGGACCAACCAGCAGGAATCAGAACCTGTGTCCGTTGCAGAAGGCTTTGCTTCACCAAACTTCTCCAGTCACCCAGTCCTACCCTGCACTATTTTTGGTACCAATAAATCTCCTGTAGACATCCCCTTTGTCACAGCCTTGTTCCCAGCCCCTAACTCTGTAGGCTCTTCTCTGTTCCAAATGTAATTGCTCTTCAGCCTTTTTTTTCCCCTTTTTTCCTGCTGTCTGGAACCATAGCTCATCATCCTACACTTCTCATTATCTTAATTAAACCAGGGCAAATCAAAAGCCTGTTTTATAACCTGACATTACCCTGTACAATTTTTTAGCTCAAAAGATGTGAAGTAGTGCTGAGATATCTCCTTGAAGGAAATGCACACCTCAGCTTCCTCGGCATTTAGTGATGTGGTTGTCTGAGAAGGGCTGAGTAACAAACTGAGCTGGGTGCTTCAGTGTGCCCCATTGCACCAGGGAAAACCAGTCTTTTCCATAGCAGCCCAGTTCCTTCTTACTGTCTCTGGTACCCCTGTATGTCTGATTTGGGTGATTTTATTGCAAACCACTAGATCTACCTCCTTCTTCTCTTCTCTCTTCTCTTCTCTTCTCTTCTCTTCTCTTCTCTTCTCTTCTCTTCTCTTCTCTTCTCTTCTCTTC
>WUAM01000160.1:3382880-3421641 GCA_024336885.1 Actenoides hombroni | reverse complement strand
AAAGAATGATAAAAAGAAAAAAAAAAAAAAAGGGGGGGAGGGGGGGTTTGGGGGGAGAGAAAATAATTTGAACGAACATTTTTCTAATGCCGTTTAGGTGTCATGTTCCTCCTGTTCTTTTATGCCAGTAGAAGTAAGAGCATCTGCATCCCTTTATTTGCGTGTCTCATCTTGTCATAGCACAGGTCCTTGGGTAATGCTTCGATTTTCAGAGTGGAGAAAATAAAATGAAAAGGGTGTAGAGGTGAGTGTGGCCAGGAGAGGGTGCTGGGAGCCAGGTACCATCCCCACCATCTCCAAGGATGGGCACCCATACGGAAACACACAACCCGCTGTAAATAGGGGCCAGTCATTACATCTCAGTTACGCTTGCGTAAATGTTGATGATAATAGTGCTATTCAGTCATTTCAGGAGAACTATCTGCTGTTTAATTAGGCAATGTTTGTGCAATATCTAGGAAAGGCTCTGTTGTAAACATATGATGTGCAGCTCCCCAGAGTGCATTGGTGGGGAAGCTGCTGTTTACTTGTACAACAGCAACTGATCTTGCACCATGCTCTGCCTGTGCATGTCTTGAGATGAGCTATGGAAGAAGAGACGTAGCACTGCTAGCACAACAGTTTTTCAGAAAAATCATGTGATATACACAGCCCTAGAGAGCTCCTGTGGGCCACTTCAGGCAGGCAGCTTGTGTCTCCTGCCATCACAACCCCTGGATCAGTTCTCAGCTTAATGAACAGTGACGTTTTGTGGTATTGGGATGACCAAGGAGGGACTACCTGGACATTGAGATAACAGAGACTCCAGGACAGATTACTCAGAATGTTTACAGCTTTACTCTCCTCATGTTGGTAGTTTTTGTGCTCCGGTTTCAGGTCTTAGTTGGATCTATCTGGCTCTGGGTGATGCAGGGTCTGTAGACTGAAAGTGGGGTCTACCTGGGAGATGCATTGGGAATTGTACCCAAGGGCTTGGAGAAACATTAACATGGTATTAGACATGAGTCATCAAACACCTTTCCCTAATGAGCTTCAAAAGTGGAGCACCATCTGGCCTCACCTTCAGCACCTCAAATATATGAACATCCTGCAAATGCCTGTTTGGGTGCAGTGGGGAGGCTGCCTTGTGTCACAGGCTTAAATTTCCCCAGGTGTGGGGACGGCACCGACCTTGGGTCCGCTGCTTTGGTGAGAGCAACTGCGAGAGCAGGAGCATCAATGCAGGCTGGGAGAGATCTGGGGCTCAGGGGCAGTGAGGAAAGTGGTTACAGACAGGCTGTGGTTAAAACGCCTGTACCTGTGTCACAGCAAAGCCGCTGGGAAGCAGGAGGGGAACAAGTACTGAAAAAGGAGGTTTTCTTGCAATGAAATTACACCTTTAAAATTTAACATAGAGGAGATGTTAGTTCCAGAAGCAAACAACTGACTTCTCTGTTTTTACAGGAAAACAAGAGATTCAGATGGTATTAGACATTATTTCTTTCCAAAATGCTGCCAGAAATTTTTCCACTTTTAATCTGAAGAGAAAATACATTTTTAAAGCATGCCTTTCTCCCCGCGGTCTGGCCACTGCAAGACATTCAGCAATATTAGCAAAGCTGATGGCTGCTAAATGGCCTTCTTTCCAACAGTAATGAGCTGCATTTAATAATGAATTAAACATCATTAACCGGGGAAGTTCTTGGTGAATGCTTCTTTAATATCATTGTGCAGCAATTATCACCAGCGTGAATAGCTCAGCTCTGTCTAGCTGCACCATTTGTCAGTATCTGGAGGAGCAGTAAAATCACTCTGGTCCAGGAGTGCTTATAACATTAAGTGACACTGAGTAAAGTTTAACAAGTGTTTCTGTTCATCATGCAGACCAGAGTAACTCAAACGCTCAGTCCTGCTCCACCTTGTTTCTGTATCTGGCTGACCCAGCTAGCCTGGCTGTGTTTCTGCAATCAACGAAAGCCCCTCTCAGTGTGATCTAATTCATAGCCACATGAGGTTTCTTTATTAAAAATTGATACACACAATTAAACAATGATAAAAGAAGATAATGAGAGTAATGAAGCTATTTGGTATTTGCAGTCTTTATTCCACAGTGCCATTCCACAGTAGTGAGACCTTCCAGACTTACTACTCGTGTCTAGTTACAGGGTCGTGTTCATGAAAACATGTTTGCTACTTTTCAAAAAATTTCTTTCCCTTAAAATAATGGACTCGAAAAAAGAAAATCAAAATAACTACCAGTATTTCTTTGGCATTTCCTTACTGCCATAGCTGAGAGATATTTTTTTAGTAAATCACATAGTTGCCAAAATATTCTTTTTCAGGAGGAGAGGGGCTATTATGCAGCTCGCAGCCATGGGGAACAGTTCAGTCTGCAGCAATGACAAGTGTGATTCAGGGATGGCTAAACATTTTCTTTGGGCTGTTGTGAAAGGAAGTGATTTTTGTGATATTTTCTAAATTAAACCATTCCCCTCTTTTTTGAAATAGTGCTAAGATAACTTCTATGGTTTAAAAAAAAAAGTAAATCAGCATCTTAATTTTGGTAACTCTGAACAAATCAAACTTTTTTTCTTCCGAGCAGAAAAAAATATTTGGGGTTTTTGATTTTCAGTCTTTCAGTTCGGTGTCTCAGCTGAACAATCCATTATTTGGCTCACTGCATCCCCACCTCCCTGACAGAGCAAGGGCTTCTCTACCTAAGGCTTGCTGGGGTTGGACAATGCAGGCAGCTGACAAAAGACACAGCCCTTGCTCTGATCTAAAAAAAGCAGAAATAACGGCTTTGTTTTTTCACAGTTATGGAACAGTGGAAAAGCAGGGGCTGGAGTGCAGCAGCACTCCTGGGCTGTGGGTGAGCCTGTGTTTTACATCTCCTCCTTGCAGAAAACCACCCTTATTTACCCAGCTGCTCAGGAAAAGAGAAGCACATTTGCAATGGGTAGGCTTGCCCTAGACAGGGACTTGTGCTGCTAATAACTGTGAGTCAGTGCATCTGTTGCATCTGAGGGGAGGCTACGGCCATGGTGTCAGGACTGGCCACTGACACTGCTTGACACTGGCAGATCCCACAGCTCTGTTTCCCTAATCCCAAGATGACGAGTCTTCCTAAAGCTTGTGCTGGGCACAGCAGGAGCAAAATGAGCAGCTTCATTGCACTTCAGCAGAAGAAGCTGTGGGGAGGTCCTTAGACCAGCAACACCCAGCTCAGCTTCCCCAGCTGTCCTTTTGCTTTGGGAGGGTGAAATACAAGGAGGAAACTCTAACGTGGGGATCTCTCAAAAGGGCCTTTCTTCTCATAAGCTCTGCAGTGTCATTGCTGTGGGACGAGTATAATCACAGAGTGATAGCACATATTTGAACCAACGGCAGCTTCTTAATGTTTTACCTTTTGTGTATTGTTTAGCAGGGATCACACTGCAATAAGCAGCTTCAATCATAAAGTAGCTATAGCAACAATATTGCATAGTAAACAGATGTAGGTACCAAAATGTTTATGGATGTAAATGAATGCACATGGTTTAATGGAGTTTTAGACACCCCAGACAACTGCAGTTCCAGGCTGGACACAGCTATGAGCAAACTATGTACGTACTATTCCATGTAAAGCATCACGAGAGGGTCAAATCACTGCTTGAATCCCTTGCCAGACTTTGGATGGTCTGAAGGAGGGAAGGTGAAGTTGCCAATCCCATTGAAGGGACCTACTAGAAACTGGATGTTGTGGTGAGCCAGGTGGTCTGTGTTCCTAGGCCGTGCCAAGTGCTCAGTTTAGTGCAAATATTTGCAGGACTGATTGAACTGTTGCTCCAGAGTGTTCCCAGTTGCAATGCAGTTAAAACCCAGGAGGAATGTCTCCATCTCTCCCCTGTGTGCCCATCAGCACATTCAGCAGCAGCAGAGTCTCCACAGAGTGGGGCACCAGCCTGGGCAGAGGGTCACAGGCACATTTACTCTCCACCTTGGCTCCACCAGTCTGAAGATGCTCCTACCGAGGCTGCAATTGCTGAGCCACTTGGGGCTCTGTGAAAACACCCATTTACTCCCTGCTGGTATCGGGCGTGAGCACAGGCTGATCAGCTCCTTCTTCTTCCTGTATGATGATCAAAATATTTACGGCTCAGTGAGTGGGGCTGGCAGCAGCCCCAAAACTTTGCTCTTGATACTAAATGTCACATTTAATATTGATGATGTGGGCTACTCAAGTCACACTTGGATGAGTTATTAACCATTGGGAATGACATCTATAATAGGAAACTCCTAAAGTGTAAGCTGCCTTATAACTGAATATAGCTTCTTTTTTATAAAACGTATAGAAATCTAAGCAATTCACTACAAATATATGGATGCTGTTCATTGTTATATGGCCAGGAGAACCCGTCTGCTCTCCAGGCTGGTTTATTAGTAACCTTAGCAGTGCATAAAACTATGGCCCGCAGGGGAACAAAGCAGTTATTTTATCCCACTCAGCAAACAGAGCAGAGAACCACACTGCACCGTGTCACCAGAGCTGGGCCCCTTGCTGCTGCTCACCAGCTCTGCTCCCTCCTGTGTGGTTCCAGCTTCTCTGTTTGGTGACAGAGAAGATGCCCGAGGCTGATGCTGCTATGCTGCAACGGTGTTAGGGCTCTTGGATTTCCTTTTGATCATGAACTGGAATTAAAATAAGCAACTTTACAGGGATTCAGGCCAGCACTAATATACTATGAATGAGTTTGGCTCTGTATTTTCACACCACTAAGAAATAGTAGGGTAGGTAGTACAGTGAATTTGTCATTACTGTTCTGCTGGGACTTGCCATGAAAGCTACTCTCTACATTACCAATATTATGGGAGACAAGGAGTGAATATAAAGTTACACAGAGTGTCAGCATTTATAGCTTGTCATAAAAGGGTTTCTTATCATCAGGAGAGAAACTCTCTTCCCAGGTATATTGGTGCAAATGCTGAGTATTCACAGAAATTCAGTAATTTGGTCAAAGTATACTATCAGCTTCGTCGACTGCTGTGTTGATCAAGTCACTGAATTTTATATGAATATTCCACATCCCACTGTGTGATTCTCTTGTTTCTGGGGTGAGCAATTACTCTGGGCTGTAAAAATGGTTGCTCATAGATGCAATCTAGGTACTGGTTTTCCAATGCTCTCAAAACCAGATAGGAAGGCTCTGTAGGGAGCTGTGTTGCTCAGACTGGGGGAAGCATTGAACATTGGGAATGGCAACTTCAGTAGAAAAGCAATTGAAAATGTGGTCAGACCCAAACTGCTTTATTTGATGGATGTTTGCATCACCCTCAGTCAGGTAGCAAGTTTCCCAGGCAAATACTACTACTGTGCATTGTATCTTGGTTGGAAAAAAACCTAAAGAAAGTACAATATTATATTATTCTTCCTGCTTGGCTTCCAAAATAGCAGTATGGATTTCAAGATGAAGGGTGGAAATGCAGGTAGTCATAGGGGAAGCTGCAGCTTCTTATCCACAGTGCAAGAAATAGCTATTCCTCTCCCTGTGCTTCTAAAGCCATCAGAACTCACTGTGCTCCACGGTGCTCCTCTGGTAAACAGCAACTCAAATCCACACCAAAGCTGGTCCAAACTCATACCACCACCCCTCCTGCTCTGGGTGCAGGCAGCTCCTCTGGGCAGCTTTCCACCATTGATACAGCTGTGGGTAGCACCTACCTCAGATAAAAGATAGAGTAATTATCTGCACTTACCTCAGGCATGTCTCTTAGCACATCACAGGCTTGCTGTGTGCCAAAGTCTGCCCTGACTCATACATCCGCCCAAGCCAAGAAAAGCCAACCTTTTGGAGCAGAAGCTATTAACCTTCTTTTGCAGATGGGGAAACTGCAAAAAGAGAATAAATTATTTACCCAAGGTCAAAGAACAAATCAAAAATGCCATAATTAGGAAAAGAACCCAGATTGCCTAATTCCCCTTCCTGTGCTTTAATGGCAAGTGTTATTTTTCCACCTCACTGTGACTTACTCTACATTGGGCACTCCAGCATGCACACTCCCCTCCCCGATCTCTTTCTTATTTGGTACCTATCCTACTTCTTCAGTTCTGACTCAGCAGTATCGTGGTACACACCAAACTAGTCAGTCTCAATGTAGCCTTGTGCCTGGCAAAGTAAGATTTGCATTTGACTCTTTAGCAGTCTGAATACAAATTACATGTTTATGTTGAGGCACTGATTTATACTAAGCTGTGTGGTCTGGTTTGCTTTGGTAAGAGCTACCTGAGAGGCTACATTTTTAACCTTCCATAATGGCAGGGTTTTAAAAGCTGGTTCTGTAAATTAGTGGAACTGATTGTTTCATCAACCTGAACTGTGGCTGAGGTAAATTCAGTCAATGGAGTCACAAAAGTCTTTCAATTCCCTAGACTTCCAGTCTCCTGGTCAATGTGGGGATAACTCTGATTATCCTGAGAGCCTTGCAAAGGGCCCTTTTTCCTTTAATCAAGTTTGAAAGTGTCAAGAACAGGTACTGCATCAACATGATCATCAGAGGTATCTTAGTTAATTTTAACTCCTTGGTTCATTAACTGGATGAGGCTCCTCATCACAGGACAAAATGTCTGGTATATTGCCAGAGTTTGTGAGTAAATATATCACATTGCCTTGGAACATTATCAATCAAGACAGAAAATACATTAACAAACCACTAAAAGCTCTCTCACGTTTTTTACAGAAGCAAATCAGAAATTAATTTAATGTGCAAGAAAAGGAACATTCAAATTACAACTTGGATACCTGAAAGGTCTTATGAGAACCATAAAAGTCTATCCCACATCAGATAAAGGAACAACCAAGAAGCTTAGCACTTCGTGTCCTGCAGAGGAAAACAAATGTGGATAAAAATATCAGAAAGAGAAACTGTAAGGGGCAATCAGCATGAACCAGGTATTCTGTGAGATATTCTGGAAAGTCTCTGTCCAGGTTCAGCCTGAGGGCAAGGAGCTGTATTTCCAGCATCCGTTAATATCTTTTTCTCAGCAATTCAGAAGCTTCTATTGAGAAGCTTTAAAATGACCAAAATAATATTTAAAGTGTATTTTGTCCTTATCTTTTCATCTTGCATTCACTGACAGGAGCTTCTTGACCTGCAGACCTCTCACACTCCAAGGCACAGCAAAGTGAAGGGGTTTTCCTTTAGGAAACACGATGGAGAATACAAGGCAGCTGAACCTCCCAGGCGGGTGCCAAAGTGCCTGGCTGCCATTCCTTGGGCTTCTGAGAGCCTTCTCAAGACATGTTGGGAATGACAATGACATCATGAGAGCTGCCAAAAAATCAGAAGGAACAGCTGGTAAAAATGCTCAAACCTCCCAGTGCCCTTAATATACTGTAAACAAATCTGCTTCATTTAAACCACACACAAGGTGGTTAGGAGACTTGCTCCTAGATTTATGGGCTTTAATCACTGTTATTGCCATTCCCAAGCATAAGAAATGGAAAACACTTTAGGAACAAAAACCGCTGTGAAGGAAATACTTTAAGTCTCCTCAGGTTGTTGCTAATGTTTCAAAAAGCTGGAGTGGGGGAATGAAATATTCACACCTTTTGGCCAGGGTTTCTATTAAGGTTTCAGGTGCCTACCTTCTGCCATCCACTCCATTTAAGTAATGATGACCAAAGCCCAGCTCATTTCTCAAAGATTAACAGCCTTCCGGGAATATTTAATTGTCTGGAAACAGAACTGAAGGATCCTGCAGCAAGTTCCTCACTCACAGGGAAGCCCCCGAGGCCAGGATTGATGCTGTCATTTATAGGATTAAAAACCCAGTGTGTCCCAGTGCAGAGGTGGCTGAATTCCAGTGGGGAGAAAGCAGTTCAAAGCCAAGGACACATGGCCTTGACAGCAGGATGGAGACTGTTTGGCTTAAAGCTGCTGTGAAATCATCATGAGTTATTATTATGGAATCCTGACATCTCACAGTGAAGCAGCACTAAATTATTTTGTATTGCTGGTTTTTGTAAGTTCATAAGCAGCTACTGCAGGGGTGACGGGGACATGGGGGTCTCAGAGAAGGCCTATCCATTGGCTGGTTACTTTGCTTGGCCATTTGCAGCCCAGTGTGCAAGTGTGTATGTGTGTAGATGTGTTAGGGGAGCACTTTACTGTAATATTTGCTTCTGTACATGTGAAAAACCCTTATACCCACTCTCCTCCATATTATCTTCATGCAAATTTGATCCTGTGTTCAGGGCATTAAGATCAGCAGCAGGAACCTCTTGTATCTACATCCTCGTCCCTCTCACCCTCACATTTCCATTCGCCCCCGACTTAAGTGGTCACTTAAAACAACCCAGTTACACAGGCTTTTTCTGAAGAGCCACCCTGCTCCTCACAGCCTCCCATACCCCAGGACTAAAGCTCAGCAGCATCGTCAGATCTTTTCCCTCACTGCAAGGCTTGCTCCAGTCAGGCAGAGCAGGAATTAGAGCCTGGACTGGGTCCCCTAATCCCAAATATGTCCTCCAGCCCTCAGTGTACAGCAATGCCTTCTCTGTCTCCCTTTTTTCCTATAGGAAATGACAGCCCTGGTGTATGTGTCTATCTCCTGGAAGTTCCCATCTGCCTTTTACAGTGATGTTTAGCTCTGCCCCAGCCCAGGATTTCTTTTGCTCTTTTAGGTGGATCTCAATCGTGTCTGTGATCCCATTTCTTAGGCATTTAACTCTTTGCCTATATAATGCAGGAGATGTACAGCCCGGCACAGAGGTTTCTGTGAGGGCAGCCAAGTAGGACACTGCTGAGCTCAGGGTCCCTGGAGGGGTTAGGTTAGATGTGGGAGCTGTTGACTTCAACAAGAGGTAGATGCCAAGGCAGGCATTAGAGCCTGACTACCTTTGCAGAGCTGGCCCTCCACCGCTTTGCTGCACCTCTTTAATTCAAGTGGTGACTCACAACCTGGAACTATTAGGTAGATGGCATATGCAGTTAATGAGTGGTATTTTTCAGTGCTCATTTTACTTATTATATTATATTTTGATTTATAATTATATATACCGTGAATTCCTCTCCTGGGCTCCAGGCATCCTTGCCAAAATGAAAAAGTACAGTTAGCAAAACGAAAGCCAGTAGGTGCTCAGAGCTCTCAGTCAAAAATAACCAGCCAGAGCAACTCTCCACAAATTCTCCATATATTTTCTCTTCTTCCTGCACTTCCCTTCCCATGGACCTCAGGACAAGGAGAGCAGTCCCCAGACCAGCCGCTTCGCCCCACAACAGCAGTGCAGAGAGCAACCAATTAGCTCCAAGTCATTCCTCAAATTAGGAATAGCTTTTGCTGGGATTCCCAAATCTTCCAAATTCATTTATGTTGTAATCCTGGGAGTTTTTAATGCTGGGAGAAATGTCTGTCTAATCATTAGGTGGGATTTGTAAGTGCCTGTGAGAGGTGGTCCGGTGAAGCATCACCTCTCAGTCTCTGGAAACCTTTCTTGTTCCAGAAAACTCAGGTTTGCTGTGAGGAGTATCAGGGGGCCTAGGGTGGGATTTCCAGAAAGATGAGGACTGAGTCGTATGCAAGGTGTCTTACACTGATGTATTTGTATAAGCAACACAAGTTATACTAACTCCAGAATCGCCACTCTGTCCTTTCCCAGGTCAATGGCTGGGGTTGGTACAACCACAAGAGATGAAAGCAGTAACTCAGAAGCTGTCTTTATAGTTATTTGTAAAAGAGTCATCTCAAAGGCCTTTGCTAGCAAGTGCTGTGCAGCCAACGCCAACAAATCATCCCCTAAAAAGTCCTCTGTGAGATTTTTAGACAAGATGAGGTAATATTTACAGATTTGCCTCTACAGAGTATAACTGACAGCTGGCAGGATGGCATCCAAAGAGCCAGTTGGAGGGTTACTAAACTTGCCAGCAAAAAAAAAAAGCACAATTTCATAATTATTTCAGGCTTCCCTTGGAGATCAAAGAGTGAAGCTGATACAGGCCTGGTAGGGAATTGTCTAGATTTAGTGCAAGGCAAGAAGATGCTAACGCTGCGATTACTGGTGGAAATGACTGATGGGGGAACACCTATGGAGACAGCAGCTGATTAAGGGAAAAAAAGCCTTGTCTTTTCCTATTACTGCAGTAAAAAGGAGACACAGGCTGGCCAGGACAGCAGGCTTTCATGGGAATTCTACAGCAGGGATGAGTGCGGAGCTCTAGCACAAACTCAGCAGGTCTGTTACCATGTGATGTCACACATCTGAGTATAACGCTGACAAGTTTGATGGCGAAGATGGTAATTTGGGTGAAAATTGAAAATTTCATTGAAATTCCTGCACCTCTCTAAAGGGCGCTTGTAAAAATGTAACTTTTCATCAGCATATGCAGTATGAAAAGCTGATAGGCAGTGGCTGTCATCCCAGGAGCTGCATCTCTAGTTACATTCATGATTGCATCTTGTCCCTTTGGGAACTCAAAGGCAGAAGAGGTCCAAGCAGAGAAAGGGCCAGATCTGCTAAGGCACAGGGTGGTAGAGTGGGAAGGTGCAGAAAATAGTTTCCTTTTCTGAAGTAATTTAAAACTTTCCCTCTCAAAATTGTGCAACCCTTTTTCCCCCTAAATCCTACATTTTTGGTCTGAGTATTCAAGATGCTTTATTTCAGTAATTTCAAACCAGGATGTTTCAAAACCAACCTTAATTTATTGAAAATTAATTAACCAAACTGGAGAAAGAAGGCATTTTGAGCTGAAAAGAAAGAGCTTTTCATTAAATGTTGTTGAAAGGGAACATTCTGCACATACAAATACATGCATATACTTTCTAAGCAGACCATAGGAACCCAGCTCTTGTTCCCAGAATGTTTCTGTTTTGATAAATGCTTGTATTTTTACAAATGTTGCTGTGATATTTCTGACCTGGTCAAGTTCAGAGCAATCACACTAATTGATCAGGCAAAAGGAGCTGAGTTTTGCATGGCAGGGAAGAACAGTAGGAATTGGAGACTTAAAAATTAGACTGGAGCTAGAGGTTGAACTCAAAATATACCATTGTGTAACTCTGGGTGACAAATCACACAGGTTTTAGGGCATAATGTATTCTCAAGGTTAATCATACTTGATTGTATGCAAATAGCTATTCTCCTCTACCATGTGTCTCGGTGTACGAAGTCCCTGGGGACAAATTCCTGGCAGTGGATGCACACATCGGTCTCTTATGGATCTAGGCTTGGGGAACATCTGACCAGGGTTAAGAGGTGTAGCAAGCACTATGTGGCCAGGGCTGGGTGGTTTCTCAAGTGAACCGCAGGGTGCACTGTGCTGTCCTTGTACTGCTGGGCTCCTAAACCCAAGACATTGGGGCGAGTTAGGGGGAAGATCTGACTGCCTCTACCACTTCTCTGCTCATTCTCAGTATAAGTAGACCAGTATAATCACAAGGACTGGCAGCACCTCACCATGTTAAAGGAACTCAGAGAATGTCACTGTCTTTTGCTGGTTTTTGTAGTCTAGGAATATTTATACTGAAGCTGGCTGCTTGAGGAATAAGGTCAGTGCCTGGGCCAGACAACTTCCAGCAAAGTTCAGTGCAGTAGGACTTGTCCCTCTTATTCTAAAGTTCGTGCTTCAGCCACAGTTTCTCTTCTCACCAGTATACTTCTGGTCACTGAGAGGTCAGACTTGCCATGGATCCAGGGTACATTCATGTCGTACAGAGAGTTTTGCTTCCTCTGGGACAGATTTAGACTCTCGTTTAGAAAAAAAGCACAATTATAGCTGCAGTTTTGGTGTGTTGATGAAGCTTCCAGATGGCCACTTATGTTTCCTGAAGGCAAAGAGTAACTCATCAGCTAGTAGTATCAAAATCCAATAGAGAATAATATCTCTGGCTCTGGACCACCTGATTCCTGGAGATCTGCTTTTACTAGCTTACTTTAAAAAACAGATGTTGCATTTGTTGTGATATAGTGGCTTAAGAATTTATCCATATAACAACTAAGACAAGAATATAAGAGGATTATAATAATTTCTCTCTGGCCTGTATGGAATGATGTCATTTCTGCGTTGGTTAGTTCACTGATAACTAGACTCCAGCAGGAAAGTGATTGCACTCCTGGTGCAGGCTGCTGGAACAGAGGGTGATCTCTCTGATCCATGCAGAGAAATGATAAGCCATCCAGCTTGGATAGTTAAGGGAATCCAGGGAGATATTTGTTGCAATGTTGCACTGCCCTGGTAGGTCCCAAGCTCTTTGCATCCATTGCATGAACCCAAGGCAAAGGCAGCTCCACTGGGCACCAGCAGAGCTTGACCCAAGCTCCTCACTTGTCTGGAATGTCTATGTGCTGCAGACACACACAGTTTGCTCAGCTGTCTTGTGCTGTGTTAAAATGAGAAGGTAGTGGCCACCTACCAGGAATGAAACCACCAGGAGATGTACTAGCTGACAGTCCCAGTTTCTCACAGCAGTAAACCCTAAGGTGTGCACTGCCCTGACTCTCAAATACATTCACAGAGACCTGATTCAGTGCCTGCATGTCAGAGACCTGGCTGCAGGCATCAGTGGGGAGAGGTGTAACTGACCCTGCATTTCATGGCATCTTCTGGACTTCAACTAAAAATAACATTATTCTCCCCAAATGTTGTGTTCTTGGGTTCATGCCAGTCTTACTGCACTCACAACAGTCCCCCTCTGAACACCAACCCCACAGCCCACCTCCCCCCACTCCAGACAGGACCTTCAGGGTGTTCTCAGATACACACTGACCGTTATGAAAGCCACAGGGACCTATGGAAAGAAGCACTACTTCATATGGCTGAAGCTTCCATAATTACTGAGCTGGAAAGTTAATTAATTCCTTAATTATATTGAAACAATGATCAGAGTTTTTAAAAATTAACCTCTTCTACCTGATGCCTCAAATCCAGCCCCAGTCCTGGCACAGCCCTACTGAAGCACAGTGAGATGCTAGGGGAGGACCTGAGCTCACAGGGAAGGATATCAGTGGTGGCGGGTGCCTTGGGGGCTGCAGGACAGTTTCCCCATTCCCTGTTTTGGGCATACACCACAGCTGTAACTGGGAATAACAGGGCCTGGGTTCCTTAGTCCTGATGGGACATCAGCACCACAGGGGGAAGTTTGCAGGAGCCAGAGCCATGGACCCACCATTGAGAAAAGGTTCAGCCTAAACCTTGATGAAGACCTGCCTGGACCACATCTTGAAGCAGCACAGATGTCCACCCAAAATACATTAAGTTAGCTTAGGAAGCATGAGTTTCCTTTTTAACAATCAGTATCGACCTCTACCCCTGCTGCTGAGCCTTAAGTACACTGGCATTTCATGTGCTTGCATCCAGCAGCAGCCAGGATGGTGCTGATGGGACTTGCCTGAAGCAAGCATCTTTGGAAAATCAGGGTACTGCCATCCTCTGTACCACACTTACTCTGGTCTCGGGCAAAAAAAAACCTGGTGGATATTGCTAGGCTGTGTTGCTGGACAAGTCTTTTGCTGGCCCATGTCATTTGGGACAAGCTGCCCCTCTCACCCTGCACTGACCAGACCATTCACTGGGCATTTGCCCCCCTTGGCCCTGTGCTTGCTACAGGCCCTGCCTGGCCTGTCGGTCCTGAGGAGCCAGCCTTCCTTCAGCTATGTATTTTACTGCTAGTGTCAACATGAATAAATCATTTTCCTTTTAAGCTACCTACAATTTTTGACAGCTACAGTGCTGTAAATAAAGCAGCTAACGCAGACGCTAATATTAATTCGCATGACCCAGTTGTGCTTCACTATTAGTATCTGGGTTGCCAGCTGGGCAAGACAAGAACACAAAATATTTAGCCTGTCTCAGTCTGTTACACCAAAAAAGCAAGCATGTGAAGATATTGATTTCTAGACCTAAACCTTGGAGGTGATCTCCACTATGAAAAGGTATGAGAAAGGTCTGGAAAGGTCCCAGGAGCCTGTGTTTAGTGATCATTAGCGGTTAAGCTGTGCTGGCCATGCATGGGGTGACACCAGCACCTCTTGCTATGCTGTGAACATCCTGTGACATCCTCAAGCAAGCCCTTGTCCCGTCCAAGATTGGGCATGCATTGCACTGACAGACTGACATGTGCTATTCACAGGGTTGTGAGTTGTGTTGTGGTTTCTAAAGCAATATTTAAGATATTAGTTAGCAATATTAAGATTTCAGGATAATCACCCATATAGCCCTTTCTGGCTGCAGCTTATATGATTTTGCTCATCCCTTTCCTTTCTGCCCAGGAGCTTCATTGACATTCAGCTTTTTCTGGAGCGAGTCAAAGACAGTCAAGTGTGAATAGTGTGAAAAAGTGTTAGGGGAGAACCATGAATGTTGTCATCCAACCTTACGCAGCTGAAACAAAATGGCTAGGGCATTCAAATCTGCCTTGACACCCATGGCACAGCCTGACACAGCTGTTCAGCTCCAGTCTGTGTGGGTGCTCTGAAGGTTCATGCTGATGTTCAGCAAAACAGTCCATAGAGGCACTGGGGCTGTTGCAACCCAGCTGGTTTTCCCTAGCTGCAGGTACAATATTGCTTCTTTAGAGATTTGCAAAGCCCCTCCAGAAAGGCCAGGCTCAGGGCCTGGCTGACCAGGACCATTTTTATTTATCCTCACATCTGTGCAATGAAAATACAGAAGTACATAAACAACTAGTTTTCAGCCTCAGCACAGCTATTTGCAAGAGCAGAGTTATTGCCATACGTACATGTGGTGGGTTGACCCTGGCACGAGCATAAGGGCTAGATGGGGAAAAGCAGCTCAGCCAGACCCACTACAGTACATGGTCATGGATTTGTGCTCTTGGCGATCAAGGTTAGTATGACCACTATTCCAACAAAAACTTGCCTTGAATTTACTGAGGACAAACTGAATGAAGACAAGGAAGCTGCCTTTGGGGTGTGTATGGTACAGGTGTGCTGTTTGTGTTCTCTATGATAACCGTGTGGCTGCACAGGCAGAATTGTGCTGCTCGCAGCAGGCTTGGAGTCTTAATTAAGCTTCTAGTGTTCTGTAAAGTTCATTTCACTATTCGGTGGAGGACGGTTTAGGATAAGCATAATAGGATTACCGCTGCTATATACAGCCATGTAAGCCAGGAAGTCCTCATAATGGGCCTTTACCCGGTAGGAAAATCTTTTCAGAGGATGCTTTTTATAACCTGTGCAGTTACGCACGCTATGAGTGTTTGGGGAAAGGTATCCTTACTTACGTAGGTTTGCCGGAGCCAGCCCAGGTAACCAGTTCAGAGTAGCACACGTTTCACCGTGCCAGGCGCACTGAGGTTTGCCACTAACCACGCGAGTCATGTACTTGCTGTCCCGTAGAACGAACTTTCCTTCTAAGCGCTTCCCCTGGTACTAATCCTGGGACTACAGCCCAGGTGCCTTCAGCCAGGTAAGCCCTGGCGAGCCTCTCCGGCCTGGCTCGCGCGGCACCGCTGAGCACAGCTGCCCGGCAGCTGCGGGTGCTGACTGGCTGCCTTCCTGCGGGAAGCACGCGATTCAGCAAGTCACAAGGCGAGAGCAAGGTTGTGTTCCTGTGTGTATGTCTAATTCATCAGCGTGTCTTATTAGGAATAGAGACAAGACTCCTGGGCTACTGCCTATGAGAGCCAGAGGCCTGCTGGTCCTTTGGGAGCAGAGCCAGGCTGGGTCTGATGCTTTGTCACTAATTGGGAACCGCTACAAACCTTGGTAGTTATCCACAGCACATGGAAGAGCAAGCTGCACTGAAAACAAGAGGGATTTTTAAAACATTCTGACCTCTCACACAGGCTGTGCCAGTTGCCCTTAAAAGAACTGCCACATGGGAAACCCACCTGCTCGGCCATGCAGGCTCATCGAGCCCGGCAGCCCCTGAGGCACAGCACAGGGGCAAGGTGGGCTCTGCACACCAAGAGCCTCCCGTGGCTCTGTAGCCCCACGACACAGCCCAGGCACCCATCCGGCTCAGGTGCTGTTGTGCCTGTGGAGCTGATGCACACAGAGAGGGCTTCTTCCATGCACCCAAACACCCCAACAGCAGCAACCTGGAGGAGACGTGCCAGCAGGCACCCTTAGCTCCTGCTGTAACCAAGAGGCCCCTTCCCACTAGCTCTAGTCACTACAGCATTTTAATAGTGAGGCTTAGGGGTGACAGTGCAGCAGGTCCGTGGGGCTGGTGCAGGGGAGCTGGGAGCACCATGGGAAGGCAACACAGCCCCGGCCACAGCCCAGGTACATCCCGAGAGCACCGACCCGAGAGGCACAGTGCTGAGTGTATGAAGGAGTGCCAGCTGATTTAGGGGCAGCAGGTATTTCTTGGGTTCCCCCGGCTCTGGAAAGCATCACCCCTCTGTGATACTGTCACATCGCCCTGAGAAGCAGAGGCAGAGCTTGCTGTGAGCACATAATCCCACTAATGCTGCTCCCAATGAGGCCGACTCAGACTGGTTTCCTTATCTTTGCCTTTTCTGCACAGCAGCAGGTAATTCATAGATAAAACAATCAGTGCGTATATACACACGCAGACGCTTAGGAGCTATTCTTAATCTTTCCAAATCCCTTAATATACCTTATGTATACAGTTTGGAAGTTGTAGATTTAGCATGATAGATTGATTTCACCCACTATCTCAATGGAAAATGACATTAATAACTAAATTCTTGGGGTTTTTTAGCCCTAGCTAAGCTACTGCAGAGCACTGAACTGTGGTAAATCTGTCCAGGGCACAGCAGCAATGCAGTCAGACCAGGTTCTCTGTGTCTGGTGTTACTGCCTGGATTATATAAAGCCCAAGCTGGGGTACAGCCATAGGAGAATTTGGCCAAATAACTGCAGTTTGAACATATGTTATAACCAATCAGCTAGAATGATTGTATTTATTTTTCACAACTCCTCCAAAATGGAGAAAATGGGTGAGAATTGAGTGTGTCATGCAGACTGACAGGGGAAGCTGCTATGACAGTTTGAATGACAGTTTGAAACAGATGACTCAGGGTTTTTACTTCATGGTTTTCTGCATGTACCACCAGGAAATTCCAAGAGGTTTCTCCAGTAAGGGCAGACAGGCAAAAAACAGACTTAAAAAACAGACTTTCCTCATCAGCCATCCCATAGTGAAATGGAGCACATGTGCTCATGTCCCTGAGCTGTCCTCTCCTCCCCAACACTCATGGTCTCACCTGGAGCATCTGGTGTGTTTAAGAAGTGTGTACAGTGCTCACACGTGGAGCTCACCATATGTTTGGCAGCCCCAGGAGCTGTGTCACTTGGCTCTCTTGCCAGTCAGTGCCTGGCCTGGCTCAGGAAGCAGATGTCTCATCTCAGCCTCAGGACTTGTGTGGTACCACCATGCCCATAGGCATTGCCAAGCACCTGCTTCTTCACACTACCCGAACTGCACCATGATGTGAACTGGGAGCTTGTCTGCACACAAATGGTACCCTGTGGCAGCTGGAGTTGTGAATTAGGGGCATGCTGTGCTTTGCACAGACAGTCCAGTGTGGGCCTTCAGTTTGCAGACCAGCTGAGTTTGGTTTTGGAGCTACCTTGCAAGTAGTGGCCAGCAGCAGCAAGCAGACTGGTTCCTGTGCACCAAGCCTGCCGCTTCGGTGATGGCACCTGCACTCTGCCACCCCAAGATGTCTAACAAATTGTCTGGGCTCCCCTTTCCTTGTGGGGACAGCAATGCTGGCTTATCTCAGAGAGCCCCGGGAAACTTGTTACACGAGTGCTCACGAGACAGCCTCACACCACAGCTGCAGAGGCTGCAGGGGTACTGCCGTTCTGCATCTCCAGTCGCCATGCTGTGACTGCACTGCCAAGCACAGAGCCTTCTATGCTTCTTGCCTTTGCTTTCAGAGGAAAAAAATGTTTCCACTGCATAATTCAAGCTATGGCCAACCCAGGCAATTGTTTTGTCTATGTTTTTATGTCCCTTTCAATATACATGTCAGCTCTGCCACATCCCGTCTGTTAGAAAACACCAGAGTTCACACATTACCTCATTAGTCTTACTGTCTATCCAGCATTTTTTCCATCCTACAGGCTCCTCACTGCTTTTACATCACTGTGATTAAATCATTTGCTTAGGCCATTAGCAACGAGACTTAGTGTTTTTGTACTCCTGGCTCCATAGATGATGGGGGGGGGGGGGGCCCAGGAATATGTTGACTTTTAAGTTGCAAGCTGGGGATATCAGAAGAGAGCCACACAAGGAACATATATTTTATGGTGCTGCTGTCGCAAAGCAACACAGCAGAGAGGTGGCTTTGTGTCAAGAAACACTGTGCAGAGCAGTTTTTCTGTTTATTTTTTGGAGCAGCCTGAACTAGGAAAAGAAAAAGCCCAGAAACCTCCTCCAGCAAGCAGATGCACTTGGCTATTCTGAAGCCATTTCCCTTGAAAACGTGGGTCAGGGCTTGTGACCTGCACTGGCAGCACAGCTCCAAAGCAGGATGTGTGCAAGGCATACAGTATTAACCGGGGGCCTTAAAGTGCAGGTTTTCCAAGGCTTGATTGTACTGCTGCCACCTCGCCCACTGGGGCTGCCGTAATTAAGGCTCTGTCAACTTCCAGCAGTCGCCTTTACACACTGTGATTTTCGGGGTGGTATAATTTAACCCAAAGCTCTTGCTTGGCAGCACGTTATTTTACGGGGTTTCTTAAAAATATGTTTAAACAGGTTCAAATTACAGATTGCCCCCCCCCCCCCCAAAAATGCTTTCTCTAACTAGGGGTCACCCTTTTAAATATAGGCATCAAAACTTGGCTGGTAAATTATCTGGGTACCTGTTGGGTGGGGGGTTTTCAAGGGGCAATTACAGAGAGCTCAGAGGCTGTAACAGCACCAGTCTTTACTGTAACAGCAGGCAACTAATAAACTCTTAAAATAAAGCAATCGGGAGGGAGGGTATCTGCCTCGCTACCTGCTGGGCTATTGCCAGGTGATCCTAAGAACAGCTTATTGAAGCCAGGTTGGTTCATAGCCTGTGCTCAGGATAGTCACATCTGCTGCTGGGGTCTGTTTAAACCGGGCACATCTGTGCACACAGAGCAGCAGTGCCCGGTGCGTGTGGAGGCTGGGGAAAGGCTCGCTGACTCTGTGCACGTGCACTGAGTGGCCCTTATGGAAGATTTTAACTTTGGCAATATAACAAGGGGTGTAAGCACCCGCTCATATGCACCTCATTCCCCTGGTCCCAGCATCACGTCCATGCTGCGCAACACATTTGGCAGGATTTGGCCACAGGACTGGAGCTCAGCTCAGATGCTTAATGCAGGGATACACCCTGAGAGCCCCAAACCACCTGCTCTGAGGGAGGGAAATCCCTGTGACATTGTACCTGACTGTAGCAGGAGGAAGGGACTTGTGCATTGAGCCACTGTGCCACCTGGAGTCCGTCCACTCGGTGCTCACACAGCCGTTCTGCCAAAAAAAGAATACTAATAGACTTATTTTATTCAGAATAATAAAACAGAGAAACAGCAACAAAGCCAAGAACATTGAGATGGTGACAGCAAGAGTCTGGCTTAAATTCTCCAAAATAACATCAGCTAGAGCCTGATTTCAAAGCAGCAAACACCATGCTGCAAACACAGAGAGTTGGTGATTGTTTTTTTCTTCAATAGAATTTTCTTCAACAATAGTACTTGATGTTTTTCTTTGAGTAACTGTGTAGTTCCCTCCAAATTTCCCATTTCTTCTGCTTTCCACCATCTTCACATAGAGGGAGATTGGCTGCACTTTTATTCTGCAAATGGCAACTTTGGAGGGGGATACAGTGTTCAACCTGGATTCCTCTGAGCCTCCAAACCTGGAGGAAGATGTCTTGGAAGAGGCAGGTGAGCCCTTCAAAAGGCATTCCAGACCCCTCCTTGCAGGCTGCCTTTCATAGGAACTGATCACAGCCCCACACTAATGTCAAGCTCATTTCTTTGGGAATTATTTTTTGGTGCAGAGAAAGGAGGTTTTTCAAAAGATGGAACTAAGAGGTGGAGCTCTATTACATCACATGTTACAATCTTTGAAAATCCCGTTTAAGCGAGTTTTGCTCAGATTGTGATAGAACACACTCAGTGTATGAGCAGGGCTGACAAACTCCCACCCAGAGGAGTGCAATGGCTCAGGGAGGGAGGGTCCTGCACCCTGCACCCAGGTGTTCACAGAGCAAAACCCTCCCAGAGTGGCCGTCAGACGCTGCTGCTGACAGCCTGGGGAGCCGTGGCCGTTGCTGTCACTTTGACAAAGCGACCCTGCTGCTATGTTGCTGTTTGTGTTAATAATATTTTAGCAATTTTCAAGAGTTGTTTTGTTTGAGAGATTTGAAAAGTAAACTGTCAGCATTTCGGTGCTCCCCCATGGAGCAGTGAAATCATCCAGGAACATGGCTCTGCAAACTAATTTTTTTTCCTTTCTATCTTCATTATCTCTCCCTTTGCCAACTGGGGTCTTTAGTGGTTTTGCTGGATTTTGGAGCAAACTCTAGAGGTATAAAAGGGACTGGGTTTGATTAAGACATCTTTAAATAGGAGACATCTCTTCCCCTCCTGCCCTGCTGACAAAGTATTTGTGATCTTGTGTTCGGTTTCCAATAGTGTCATCTCTTACAATGCAGTGTTAATACACCCTGGGTAACTCCTCACATTTCCAAGAGCACGGTTTCAGCCAGAACACCCCATTTCTGTCTGGTTTGGCTTCCAAGTTGCCCAAAGCCAGAATTTAAATGAGATGTTTTCAAGCCTCCCTTCACAGCCCTGGTGGCAAGAGCAGGGTGGTGGGGCACGGCTGGGCATGCAGCAACTACCCTGCCAGAGTGACAAGTGCAGGACCTGGCGTTTGCAATCTTTTTGGTAAGAAAAAGACTTCATCCCTTCACCCCGTATTGTATTTTGACAAATAGCATGGAAGGACAGACCCTTGGTGAAACAGTGTCCTACTGAAGCGAGGGATTTCTGCTGCTGACCTCAGCTCAGTCAGGAGCAGGATCCTGTAACTGTGTCTCTCCTCCAGACATGGCTCTGTAAATAGATGATGAGGGGGGACTCATTACATGAACAGTGTAAAACACACAGAAGCTGCCTGTGTTAAAGAAGAATGTGAAACAATCCTTCTTTCAAAACTTCACCCAAAACTTTCTCATTAATTTTGTTTCCATTATATTTTCATTTTAAATTTTGATTATTTTTATCAAGACTTTTCCTTTTGACCTCTTTAATCCTGAACTATTATTAATTTTTGCCTTAAATTGAAGTGAAGGGTTTCTAAAGCTTCACAGAAAAAGTTCATAAATAAGAATGATTCTGAAGGTCAGCCCTTCTTCAAAACCCCATCTCACACTGGCTGTCCTTGGCTGTGTCCCACAAGTGAACAGCCTCTCTCCTTGCTTTCATTCCTGCTCAGTGTTTTTCCTGAGTTGACGCCTGTAATCGCTGGTGCTAAACTGGGGGGGGGTGTGTGTGTGTGTGTTTAAGTCCAGCTGTCCACAGAGTGCATATCTCACCTATTACTTCCATGGGGCCGCAGACACGGTCAGCCCAAGCCTGGCTTGTCTGGGGCTCCTGGTAACAGCTTCTGGCTGGGAGCCTGTGCTGGCACATCCGCAGAGGCACAGGATGAGACCGTTCAGAACAGAGCATTATTTATTCCTTCTGCAAAGGTACAAAGCCTTAGAGGAAATGAGCTAACTAACCTACTGACAGACCCAAGTCACACATCTTCAGTCAAGCTTAGCTGCAGTAGTAGCAACTCTGTGTCTGCTTATTCACCTGAGAAATAAGGAGAGTCTGTGCCCAGCTCCCTGCCTGCCCAGGCAAAGTGTCTGCTACTTGCCCTAATGATCTTATGCTCTAAGCAGCCATTTCCTAAACAAGTGTGTGAACTGCTCAACAGTCTGATAAAGATGTTTCTGCTCAGAAGATAGTAGAAATCTCATGTCAAAGATTTGAATCTCATGAGACCTTGCTAGGAAAACTCTGCAGAAAACAAATTAATTCTCTGGAATATTGCAGGGAGCAATATATACAATGTGAAATTAAGACAACAATTGTTTTCTGTAAGGCATTTTTACCACTGTACCTCTTCCCTGTGGTTACTCAGCTGGGCAGTATGAAGTTGAACAGAACAGTACAGAAGCTCATTATTCACCACTTTATTTTTTTCCCTTGTTCTTTGGCCACTTGCTGAAAGTTATGGTTTGGGAAGCTCCAATCCAAGTGGAAACCCTTCAGGAACAGGCTGCAAATTATAAAGCTGCATCTTGCAACCCGTGAATTCATCCACAGCAAAAGCTGGGACCAGAGCACAATTGCTGCTGTTTTAGAGAACTGAAGCAAGTTTTTGGTGTGTGCAGGGATGCTGTGATGCTGCCGCAGCCAGCCCCCCAGCTCTACAGTGAGTGGTAACACCCCAAGGCACTGGGATTCTTTAAACTTGTCTGGGAATGTTTTGGTTCCAGCTCATTTCTACCTTCCACCGAAATAAACAAATAATTTCTTTTTTTTTTTTTTTTTTTTAAAGTTGTGTCTGAAATGATCAAAGTGGCTTTTCCTCTGATGGGGTGAGCACAGGAAGCTCTAAAGTCAAACCCAAAATGGCCTAATGATGCTGGGACTTGGATCTGACCTCCAGTAGCAGCAATGAGCCAGGAGAAGATGAGCAGTTCAGGAAACAGCAAATGAAGCTTTTGAAGCCAATAATACCCTCTGGCAGTGAGCAATCAATTGACAGAGAAATGAGAGAGAGAAAGGGGAAAAAAAAAAAAGGACAAACCATTCAGCCAGGCTGCAGGAAGGGCAGCACCATAAAGCAGGACTTGTCTAATAAATAGAGCAGCACCTTTTTTCCTTCCTCTCTCTTTCCCAGGGGAGAGTGGCCATGGGAACAGACACGCTTTGTGCTCTTTGAAGGGGATTGACCCTACCTGCAGCAGGTTAATTGGGACACACAGCTCCAGCATCACTACCCTTAGGATGCTTTATCATCTCTAAGAAATAAAGGAAAACAACAAGCCAATATTAGCTCTTCTGATGAGCCTGGCCTTTTGGGACTGCGTTGGGAATTCCCAAGCCCTCAGCTACTGGGGACTCTCATTCACATCTGTGCCAGATTTCCACCATTGGAAGGTTATTCCTAGAGCCTGAGCAATTTCTCACCAGCCTAGTTCCAGCAGCTTGAGTCAGGCAGACGATGATTGTCATAAGTGTTGTCAGTGAGAGATGCTGGATATTGCATGCATTAAAAGGCCATATTTTAATACCTGAAATCTTTTGTAAGTCTTGCTCTGTTGGGGATTTTTGGCATTTTGTGCTGCACTCATTATGAGGCCAAATGGCAGCACCAAAATAGGTGCCCATTTCTGCAGTTGTGCAGAGTACCAGGAGATCCCAGGATCGCCCCTTCCAGCAGGGAAGATGTAAATCCCCCAGTTCAGCCGTCAGCATTTTGCAGCATGAGCAATTGGTGTACCTTGTTCAGAACCCAGTTAATATCTGGGCTTCCTCCTGGGCAAGCAAGAGCACATGGAAAGGGTTAAGTGCTGCCCTTGGGAAGGTGGGTCTTACCAGTTTGTCTTGATGGAAAAGCAGAGAGATGAACCATCTGCCAGAGCTTGTTAGGGATAATGCAGCCTGATCGGAGACAGAGCTTTATCCAGTGGCTAAAGGAACCCACAGGGTGGCTTTCGTCTGACCTTGCACTGGATTGCTCGGGCTCTCCCAGGGCACGGCCTCTGCAGACGCGCTCTCTCTTTCCAAAGAAAGTTATTGGAGGCAGAAGGGATGGCTGCTTCTGCTGCAGGGACCGTGGCACTCAGGAGTTAGACATGTCACAGCCCATGTGTGTTTAGAGGGACAGGTTATTTTCTGCTGGCCAAGCAGAGTCTTAATGAAAACGTCCAACCCACACTAGAGCTGCTTCCTCGCAGTGACTCGGGAACCACAGCAGGATGAGTCAAGCAGAGCCACACTCCAGAGAGAAACCAGTGGGCCCAGACAAACTGTTCAGATGAACTGCCATGAAATTTCAGAGCAGAAACACAAAAAAAGAAGTGACCTGGCCCCGGTCCACATGCAGTATGTGTTTTGCAAACCCCAAAGCTGTCGTGCTCACAGTCTGCCCCGTGTGTGAGATAACAGGACCACGTGCCTGACAGAAACTCCTGAGTTTCCCAGGACATCAAAACCGCGTGTTTCCCTGGAATGACAAGTTCTATCTTTGGCAAACAAAACTCTTTAATATGCTTCTCCCCCAACACTCCATGTTAGCGTGTGTTTGTTTAGCAAACAGTTACTAGGAGGCCTCAGTAGGATACAAAAAAAAAGTGGTACTGGGTATTATTATTCATGGATGGAGGTGGGGAGGAGAAAGAAAAACAGTGCTAATGTAGCCAACAAGTTCAAGTAAGGTTCAACTTTGCTATTCCAAAATCTGCTGCTATGATAATGAGACAGTCAAATCAGCTCAAATTAAGAGCTCAGGAAGGCTCAGCCTTTCAAAGAAGTACATTCATGACAAGATTAATTTCTGCCAGCAAGTATATAGTGTGGTACCATCCTATATTAACATAGAAACCCCAAATAAAAGAAAATAAAAAGCAACTGAAAAATGTACTAAACCCCAGTGAAAAGTATCATGTCCCCTAATTTTCAGTACTGCTATTCTGCAGGTGGATTAAAATATGATGTACCACCTGGCACTTGCCTGCCATTTACAGGAAACCTTGCCTCCTCTCCTCCTCTCTCTTCAGTAGTCATTCACTAAGTGCAGCACACCTGCATTTTCCAAACAGTTTCAGGTGACATTTTTAGGGTAAAGGGCAAAAAATCAGTAAAACAGCCACTAAAAAACCCCAAACAAACAAAAATCCCCAAGAAACAGTACAAAACCCCAGCTCTGCTCCCTGTTGAAATGGCTAGAGGGGCTTTCTTTTTCTTCTTTTTCTCAGCACACACACACGCTCCCTTTTTTTTTTTTCTCCCTTTTTTGTTTTCTTCCTGTCTAGCTCTGGTTCCCTTCAGTTCCCCTAAGCATTGCAAAATGAGTGGTAAACAAAAAGTAAGTTCTTATTGTAAATGTACTTCTCATGAGTCTCTGCTGCTTGTGACTGCCCCGGGAGGGTGACAGTAGTGGGGTGATCTCAGAGGTCTGTGCTGAGGAGAGGATGAGAGAAGGAAGGGATTGCAGCATGTGACGTGTATCTCATTGCTGTCCTGCCTGGGCAGTGTCTGATGGGAGCATGCTGGGATGGAATAATGTGGGAAAGGTTATTGTAAGATTTCAAAGCTATCAGAAAGCCAAGGCCTACCCAGAGTAGGTGTTTATTTCTTGTGGTTTGGAAAGGCTTACTCTTGTGTCATTGTCCAGAAGTCAGTATGCATGAAAATGAGTGTTCCTAGCTTTCCAGTGACACTTCAAAGAATTTGAGCTTTTTCTGAGCTCACTAGAGCTTAAAAAACAAAACAAAGCAAAACCAAAACACGACCAAAAAAAGCGCCCCAAACCCCAACCAAGAACCAACTACGCATCTCCACGCTTCAGTTTCATCCTCTATATTTATAGCTAGAATGCATCAAAATTATCTTACTGAGCTGAGCTCAGTCTCTCTTTTTGAAATGCTGATGTACAGCTGCCTTTTCTTTTGTGTTCAAACAGATTTGCTATCCACTGTCTGTACTTAGCCCTTGCTACAGCCTCATGCTAATATGAATGATTAATTGCCAAGGATTAGCTTTTAGCTGCTTTTGTGCACAGTTTGTATACAGTTGTTGCTATTTATTAAATATGTGATATCTAATCCAGTGTTTAGTGCTTACAAAGGGAAGAACCATCTGTGTTTGAGATTCAAACACTTCATTCACTTTGTGCCAAAGCCCTCACCAAGAGCTCTGTGCTCTGCTGTAGTTAGAGAAGAACCTTGGGAGCCCAGGCTTGGAAAGGGTGGACCCATGTGTGGATGTGTCCCTGCACCAAAGCCCTTCTGTCTGACACAAGGTCTGCCTGCCGAACACAAAGATATGTGTGGGTGAGGGAGAGCAGAGAAGCTGATCAGGAAAGTAAGAGGTTTTAGCAGAATAAAGGACTAAGAACTAGGAAGGTGCTGAGAGCTTGGAAGGATCCTGCAGAGATGTTTCCCACCACATGCAGGCTTCATGTGTTTCTTGCAAAAAGAGGGGTGCTAATATTCACTTTCTTTGCAGGCTACTTGCAAGGAATAAACAATTAACAGCTATAATCCCTTGTATGAGCCCAAGGCTTTCTCACCAGTGCAAGATATGCCAGCAAAGCAGCTTTTACATCAGGGTGTAAGTGTGGGACTGTGCAGCCCAGGCAAAGGCTGCACCCACAGAACAGGAAGGTTTGTCTCCCTAAAGGTGTACATCTCCTCCAGCTTGTGAGGCAGCAGAAGTGCCTTGGCTTAAATTTTGTGTCCTTGTTGCATGCATGGATGGATTGGAAAAAAGAACTTCTGAAACCTGATGGAGAAACCTCCCATGACCTGCAGAAGGAGCCCAGTTGCAGCAGTCCCAGTAAGTTAAAAGTCAGCCCTTAGGAACAGCCTCCTGAAATGCTCAGACACTCGGGTAGCAGGGCCATGCTCGTGTCAAACATATCAGACAGGTAGAGGATATTGCTACTGCTTTTCTAACTATGGGAATTTACTGTTCCTGCAGAATTCCCTGTGTCTTTGAAATGTCATTAATGTCTCTGATGCTGGTAACCAGAGCTGCCACTTCTAACACATTTCTGGGAGAAATGTTAAACAGGTCACCTGTTTTGCAGAAAAAACATCACTTGACCTCGCCTCTAATGTCCTTGCTATGTGGCAACCCAGGATGGTATCAATGACTAGGTAACTCTCCCTGCAGCAAAACTAATTATACCTTTTGGTGCAAAAGCGGCAGTGGAACTGGTTTAGGCTTCCAAAAAATTCCACACTATAATATGCAGGACTAATGTGCCTCAGATTTTAAAGGAATTAATATCAATTATTCTCATGCATATTCATGAGAGGAAGACTGGTTTAGTAATCAAGCTAATAGTTTTTGCTTAATTACATTTAGTTGATTTCATGCTCTCTTGGCATATTCCTGATTGAATTTAACCATTAAAAAGAAACCTCCCACAACTACTCCAGCAAACACCAACACTTTAAGCTCAGCATCCCCTGTAAATAGTATCTGAGCCTGAGCAGACTGCTTGGGACAGTGGGAGTTGATCACCAGCTTTTTCTTCTCCCTAGTGCCTGACAAAAATTACAAAAGCATCTTGTAGAGCAGTTCCCAGGTATTGACCAGTGCTGAGGGTTAGAGCATTCTTTTTCTTTTCTTGTTTGTTTTTTTCCTGAATCCAAATTACTATCTGTTTCAATGCAAGATAGATAACAGGAATGGGAGATGTGCCTGAAAGTGAAGCACCAAGCTGAAGGGAAGGTTTTTGTCTGGGTAGGTGTTCTGGAGCCTGACCTGATAACAGCTAATGCCTTGGTGTGGTGTAGAGAGTTGAAGAGCACGTGGGATGTTCTGTGCATTGGGCGGGGGATTCAATATTAGGGTCTGTCTCTTTAGTTGTCTCCCAGGAAAAGATCAGCTGTGCAATATGGCACTGCCATGCCAACTTCTGTGCTCCAAGACCAGCATTCTGAACAGCACAAAGGGTGGGAATGTGTGAGCAAAGTGGAGATGGAGTGGGTCAGGCAAGAGGACTGGAAAAGGTGATGGTTGGAGCCCTTGCAAGGGACAGCCTGAGGTCAGGCTGGTGAGCTGGTGAGAGCAGGTACTGGCATGGTTGGAGCCTTCCTTGGGAGAACAGATCACCTTCTGACATGCAAGGCCTGAGCAGAGCACATTGCCAGGGCTTGGGGACAGCAGTTAGGTTTGCATGAGTACGCACGGAGGACAGGCAAACAGTTTGGTGCTGTCGGGGCTGGATATCTTGCAGCAGTGCTGCTTGCTGATGCTGCAGCCTTCCCAGGCAGAAGACGAGGCCAGGAGAAGAATGGGAATTCTTCTTGAGCTTCCATGTGCCATACATCTGTTTTCTTTTCTGCATGCTTGCAGCAGCAGAAACAGGACAGATGCTCTCTCATCCTCTCTTGAGCATAATCACTGTGCTGATGTCTAAAGGCAATGTAAGCCTTTGAAGTTTGTCTTTTCAGTATTTTCATTCATTTATCACTTTCTTTTCCTTTCCAGCTCACCATTTGCATCTGGGCTTTGCTCAGAAGGAAGACTGACACCATTTATCATTTAATGGGGCTTGATGGATCTCTGACAACTAAACATGTTCTTAAACAGCATTAAGGAATTTACAGGCAGCCGTGCCTGAAGGCTACTTTTCTGCCCAATTCAGCTTAGTCAGCAGCAGTTGTAGCTGCAGCTCTCTGGGTGCCTATAGGCATATAATCAGCAGAAGTTGTATCCTCTTTTGAACCAAATAGACTTACTCTCTCAACAGATAAAACTATTATAGCTATAACTGAAATCAAATAATTAACCATTATTCAATCTGGGCTCTTCTAGGCAATGTAAAAATTAAGATCTCATGTTATTTCCAAAGCAAAATATAAATGCTTTCATCTTGATTTTGTTTTTATGGATTTTATACTATGCAGTAATGCTTGCAGTAGAGCATAGGAGTTTAAATTCTCACAGAATGTGGACACGGTCAGTGGGGGCACCATGTGAATGTGAGTGAGCTGGTGCGTGCAGGGTCCTACCCCTCCAGACCACAGATCTCCTGGTGCAAGTGAGTCTCAAGGACCCCCTTGGACAGGATGCATAAGTGGCATGTAAAGTGCCAGATCAGGGAAAACTCTTAAGCATGGGTTTATACTCCACAGGAATCAGTGGGACTTAAAGGTTTTGGAGATTCAAGGTCTTTCATTGCATCCTAACATCCTTCCACATGAAAGTGCAGATTAAAGGTTCTCTGTGTTTCCCTTGCAACCCTGTGCCCAAGTTTGGCCTCAATTTCTTGTTGTGATCCAAGAAGCAAGTGCCACCTTTCATTATGGCCTCAGCATGTACTAGAAAAAGAACATCCTGCAAGTCCAATAGTCAGACTCATGACATGAAAAGTGACCACGTTCTGCAAACTCTTGCATTTAATGAATAAATAGGCATTTTCTAGTGAAGAGATGTTTCCTAAAACAAGTCCCTGTCAATAACTATCATAGACATGTATAGCTGCCATGAGCAGGAGACGTTATTCCTGTGCAGAATGAAGCAGGGAGGAGATGAAGGAACTCTCCGTCTGTTTCTGCACCATACAGCACGTGGGCTATCGCTCAAAATACACTGTGCTCTCTGTTTCCCAGAGCCTGGGGAGACAGAGGCTGGCAGAGTCATGGCAGGACGGAGCTGGACAGTCTGACTCAAAGTATATCGTTTGCTTCGGGAAGTGGGGGGGGGGCTGCAGAAAAAATCCCTTTAGTAAATGGAGCATATGAATGAAACCTGGTCTTGATGCCAAGTTTATTCTGCAGGCCTTGATGGAGCTAAAAACGCACATTAGACAAAACCATTATTGAACTTCTTGATTACATAACAATTTCCTCATCGTATTTCCAAGAATACTGAATCTATATTCAAACACCCTCCTACACTCTCCCCCACACCACCCCTTCTCCTTGCTATATCAGCTTCATTACCCAGTATGAAGACAGAAAAAGTATAGGGCACATTGCCATAGGCAGATAGATCTCAGATGCTTACACTGAGACTTTAGAGCCATCTATGGGATTTGGACAGCCAATCCTCATTAATTTTAATGGCCTTGAAAGTCTCCGGTCTTACGCCTTGACCTTAGTTAGGGTCTTCAGCAGTGCAAAGAACAGATATTCAAGCAATAAGTATCACCAAACCTAAATGTTGGCTTAGTCCCTTCTGTCTAAACCTTACGCGGCTCTGGGCTGTCCGGTTGGTGACATGCACACATTGCTGCCCACAAACTTCTGCTAGCCCAAGCTCAAGAGAGACAGACCAAGACAGAAAATTTCTGAACAGACTGGCTTCTTTGTGGGAGCCCTCTGCCCCCCAGGGATGAACACAGACCTTGCCAATGCAAGAGATGAACCCCTGGGGCCACTCGCACCCAGCAAGCAGGATCAGGCCCAGTGCAGGTGGATAGTCCCTGAAAGGTGTGTGGTGGAGGTTGCCTGCCTAGTTTCAGGGGGGGATTTTGGAGGAGGTGGGGATTAATAGCTTTGCAAGACATGGCACATCCAGCCAGCCTTGGGAAGCAGCAGTCGCACACAAACTGGCTACGCTTACTCACATAATCAGCTTGCCTGTCTCATTTGCATGTGTAATAACCAGCATGTATGTACAATCATGCTAATCACTTCAAGGCAACTACTTCAAATTCATTCAAAACTTTGCCCTGCCTGTCCTTGGGTTATTTAGCTTTTTCATCCTTATTAGACAGATAGTGACTTCTATAATCTGAGATCCCAGACTGTAAATACATTGGGATAGAGCCCTGTGCCACTGAATGCAGTGCTAGTGCCTGAGAACAGCAGCTGGATCCAGTTTTCTGTGGATAGTTGTTTTTTATTGGATGGTAGATGATACCAGGACAAGATATGCTGTAAAGGAGAAGGATCATCTAAACCTCACTGGAGATATTTGATGTCCCAGGTTTTTGTACTTTCAAACTGAAAAGTCCTTTGAATATCTGAGGACAGTCAACTCACATTTAGAAGTTTTTCTTAGCCTGACAAGAGTCCCAAAGATGTATGATTGCAGTAGATCAATAAGGGTAAAAATCTGTATCTTAGGAGCACAGGTGACATCTTGCTGCAACTTGCAGGAGAAATGATAAATATCTCTCTCTCTGTTTATTGCTTAGCTCCGTAGCTAAAACTGCTAAACCTAAAACAAATTTTACCCTCAGATCTCCTAGTTTTCAAATTTATGTTCATCTGGCATTGCCTTGATCTTCAAAGCAGGAACGTATATCAAAGGAAACAGAAGGTTTGACACCAATTACTGCTGCTGGATGCCATCCACCGAATAAAGATGGAGTGCTAATATTTACACTGAAAGTGAAGGAGATAAAACACACTAGGTACATATAAGTCTACAAATAAGCCCTTCTGTGTATAGTAGGCAGAGATAAAACCAAGGAAAAAAAAATTGAAATTCCCATTGAAATTATCCCAAACACCTTCAGAATTTTTGGGTTGTAAATAAAGGATTGAGAGCAAAACCACTAAAAGAGCCTTCTATGAAAGCGAATCAGGCTCCCTGTTTCTCAGGGGTATTATCTGTTTTTCAGGAGATGGTGTTTTGAAATAACAACCATGCAGAAGTAGTTAACATCTAAATTTCTCCCCATTTCACCATGAGACACTTGACTTGCATTTTACTCTCTTGAGTTTGAAGCCATCAGTTCAAGCACTTTTCCCCGTGTCCCTCTCTGCTCTTCTTCATACCATGGTTCTTTGCACTTTCTTTGCACCACCCAAGTCTTTCCCACAGCTTCTTTGGCTCATTTGACCTGAGAAGTCTGTCAACAAAGCAAACACCTGCCACTGCACCAGTTGTTCATATTCCAGCAGCAAATTTATGGAAGAGGAAGGTAGTGAGGAGGAGGCAAAAAGTTCTCTAGCACAGCTCAGCCACCAACAGTCTTTTAGGCAACCTATTTAAAAAGAAAAAAAGAATCTTCTCAGCATTTTTCCTGGAAACAATTTAGGAACTGAAACTGAGGCTATTCTAAAACTCCTGGTACTAGAGCATTGCACAGGAGGCTATTTACACCATTCTCTCCTTCCATTTAATCCAATTTAGACAATGAAACCAGAGAGTTGAATGGAGCTAATTTTTGTTTCTAGTCAAGTCTCATTCTTCAGATTAAATTACTAGGTTCACAGTCTCATGTACAAATCAAAGTTACATAGTACATTTTAGTGAGTTAAAAGGTAAATGATTTTATTACATTGATTTGGAAGGGATTTTCTTAACAGCAAGTGGATTTAAAAAGACTTGTTGAAATCAAAATTTCAAAATTGAAACTCTTGCCTTAAACTTGCTTTTTTGGAAGGCAAATGGGCTTTTCTTCTAAAGCCATTGCTTAACCTTGCTGGGCTTGGCCGAAGAGAAATCCTGCAAGAATTTCTTTCTCCAGTGCCCCAGGTGGTAACTGTGGATATTCTGGTATTGTGAGGCTGGCTGAGAAAGGTCACTGTGAGGAAAACTAAAATCTAGTTATATAAGCAAGGAAGGAGTATGTCAGATTTGCAATTCATGATGCAGAACTCTCATCTTATGTTTTATAATTCATTGCTTAATATTTTGCACCTAGTCATCATGCACATACGTTACAATTGATTTCATGCTGCTTTTCTATCAAGCAGGAGAAGAGCAAGCATAAGGGAGCAGCTTACACGGAAAGCCACATAAAACATTAGTCACATATATGCATGTTTTGAAATCATTGCTGTATTTTGGCAGTAACCTAAGAAACTAGATATAATCCCACCCAATTAACAAACTACAGAAAGAATTCACTAGTAGATAAAAACACTTCTCAAATTGTCTGTCAGCTCTAAAACCTCCCTAAAGTGACTTTAAAAGATGTAATTAGGGAAAACTGGAAAGTATAGCATTAATGTCTATATAAAATAGGTATGGAAGGCTAAGCTGCCTACACCATATGAAAGCTGCAAATACACTAATCTAGCACTTCACGCTTTCTGGCTCTGCACAGAGCCAGGATCTGATCAGATTTATGTGGGTTTTTTAGAGAGGCTGCGCACTGCAGACCCCTCTCCTCTCATTGCACTCTTCAGCCCAAGTGCCGGTCTCCAATACAAGACAAGCTCTCCAGTGGCTGGACTTGCCCTGTCTTGACCGTCTCAGCGTTGCATGGTCTGGTTTGCCTGGATGAGTTTGCTCTTTCCTCTGGTTGTGATGAGGAGCTAGGATGGCCAGTCAGTCGCACGCAGAGTAGCTCAGAGCTCAAAATGGTCTAGAACATTCGGTAAAGATTTTGTATACTTCACAACCATCAAGTTTCAAATCAGAGATGAGGCATTAAAAGAGTGTATTACTCGTGTGCTTATATGTAGCAGAATTGTACACACGTCTCTGCAATTAGCCATAGACACCCAAAATTACAGATGTAACCATGCATTAAATGGAGGACATTTCTCCGATCGAATCTTGCATTCACAATTGCATTCCTTCTTGCTTAGATTTCAGAGCCTGTTGTCCAGATGGGCTTTGTTGGGCACCTAATTAGTAGTTAATCAAAAGCTCCTGCTGTGAACTGCTTCACAGCCTTCCTGGCATCCTAGCTGCTTGGTACGCGTGCCTTGACTACACAGAGCTGAAGGCACAGGAGTGGAAGTAGATGCTTTATCTCTGCATCTGACATAGCTAAAGCAGCTTCCAAAATAAAATTGCCTCAGGATGCATTGGTTATCTGAATTCGGTGCTCTAAGAGCAAAATTGGTCTTGAAATGCTTAAGTAGAAATGCAGCCATGCGTTAATGGCAATGATAGATAGCGTAATGTATTCTGGGATTAACTCACTGTTTTCTCTTTCCCTTCCAGATTTTGGCAATCATTTCCATCATGTTTATTGTACTATCTACAATTGCCTTGTCCCTTAACACACTTCCTGAACTACAAGGCATGGATGAATTTGGGCAGACCACAGATAACCCCCAACTTGCCCATGTGGAAGCGGTGTGCATTGCATGGTTTACAATGGAATACCTCTTGCGGTTCCTATCCTCGCCTAAGAAATGGAAGTTTTTCAAAGGCCCACTGAATGCTATTGATTTGCTCGCTATCTTACCGTACTATGTCACTATCTTCCTCACAGAATCCAATAAAAGTGTACTTCAGTTCCAAAATGTACGACGAGTCGTCCAAATATTTCGGATTATGAGGATACTCCGGATTCTAAAGCTCGCCCGACACTCAACGGGTTTACAGTCCTTGGGGTTTACACTGAGGAGGAGTTACAATGAGCTTGGATTACTCATCTTGTTTTTGGCCATGGGCATTATGATCTTTTCCAGTTTAGTGTTTTTTGCAGAAAAGGATGAGGATGATACAAAATTCAAGAGCATCCCAGCTTCTTTCTGGTGGGCAACAATCACCATGACAACAGTAGGCTATGGAGACATCTACCCCAAAACACTTTTAGGTAAAATAGTAGGAGGACTGTGCTGCATTGCTGGAGTGCTGGTGATTGCTCTTCCCATCCCAATTATTGTCAATAACTTCTCTGAGTTCTACAAAGAGCAGAAGAGGCAGGAGAAAGCCATTAAGCGTAGGGAAGCTCTTGAAAGAGCAAAAAGGAACGGCAGTATTGTTTCCATGAACATGAAGGATGCATTTGCCCGTAGCATAGAACTCATGGACATCGTGGTTGAAAAGAATGGAGAAAGCATAGCCAAAAAGGATAAAGTTCAGGACAATCATTTATCTCCCAGCAAATGGAAATGGACCAAGAGAACGCTCTCTGAAACTAGCTCTAGTAAATCTTTTGAAACTAAGGAACAAGGATCTCCAGAAAAAGCCAGGTCGTCTTCAAGTCCCCAGCACCTGAATGTCCAACAGCTAGAGGACATGTATAACAAAATGGCAAAGACTCAGTCACAACCAAACCTTAATACTAAAGAGTCGAGTCAACCTGGAAAGCAAAAGGAAGAGCTAGAAATGGAAACCCTTCCCGGCCCTATGGTGCCCTTGCTCACAACTCGCACTGATGGGATCATTGACATGAGGAGCATGTCCAGCATCGACAGCTTCATAAGTTGCGCGGCAGAGTTCCCTGACTCGGGGAGGTTCTCCCACAGCCCACTGTCTACCCTTCCCTGCAAAGGTGGCATTAACGTGATTCAGGAGCAGAGCAGGCCAGAGGCGAGCGGTGCCAGGTTTGTGGAAATGAACCCGAGTTCTGAAGGCAGCCACCGTTCTGCTTTTTTCATAGAAAGTCCCAAAAGCTCCATAAAGGCCAGTAACCCTTTAAAACTAAGGTCTCTGAAAGTCAACTTCATGGAAGAGGACACCAGCACATTAGTACCAGCATCAAATGTACTAAGAATATATCCAGACTCTCTAAAGAGCCGGGGAGCTGCTGCTGCTGCCACAGATGCTTCCTTACTCTCCGACAGATCTCTCATGAGCCCAGAAACCTCGATCTACACAACTGCGAGTGCGAGAACACCCCCAAAGTCACCAGAGACGCAGACAGCCATAGCTTTCAACTTCCATGATGCTGGTATACACAAATACATAGATGCTGACACTGATGATGAAGGTCAGCTGGTTTATGATTCAAGCCCACCCGGAAATGTGAGTCCCAAGTACAATGTTACAAACAGTGGCTATCTAAAGCAAAAGGACAATGTTTATAGAACAGAGAAGAACCATCTAGAAGCTGCTGCTTTACCCACCTCCCCTAAGCTGATAGGGCAAAACTGCATTTATTCTATGGAAGGTATCACTGGAAGAACCCAGGGTAATCAGGAGACTGTCAGACTAGAAAATCACATTTCCCCAGAAGTCCATGTATTACCAGGCAGCGGAGGACATGCTAACACACATGATCAAAGCATCTGAGATGGGCTCCAAAAGAACTTACTGAAAGTTTAAAGGAATGTCTTTACAGTCAACACAATAAAAAGAGCTTCTGCATGGCATGAACTTGGCTGAAGCAAGCCACCTGTTTCTAAAAGTCTAGGGGAGGTCCAGTGTGGGTTTGTGAAAATGTCCTTCTCTGAAACAACTCTAAAGACATTGCCCACATCAGTCAAAAATAAGGATTGCAAATCATGATCACACATTGATCTCCTTTCATGTTGTCCAGTGAAGCCAATGTGACCAAATATCCATCCATTCCCCTTGAACGCTAGAGCTCCTTTTGGAAATCTTAACATCTGATTTGCATTAGTTCCATAAAGGATGCCAAGGCAGCCAGATTTGAACTCTGGAATAAATTGCTGGGGTTGGTGTAAAGCTATCTAAAACACAATGCTCACTGCTTCAGGGCAGCTGTTCCCCATCCACAGCTTTCTCTGATGGATATTAAGTCTAAAGGTAACAGGGAACACTCGCATTATTGGAAAATCCAAGCGAAAAGCATTTCAAACAAATAAGTCTAGGGAAACCAATTATTAAAATGCTCTCTGTGTGTGTTTATCAATACAATATCCTGTAGGACCTGACGTTTTCTTTTGAAATATCAGCAGGGTGAGTTGCACCACTTGTATCTAATTCCAAACATCCCCTAGGACATAGTGAAACTTGCACTTACCCTCTGCTAAAAAACGAAACCTGCCCCAGGGCCGGCGGTGTGGCCCTCAGGGGACCCACAGCCCACGCTGGGAAGGCGTGAAGGAGCCATGCAGAAGCAGGACTCTCCGGAGGCATCGCAGCCAGAGCCCCTTCCCGGTGCCGGGGAGCGTAGGGCTGGAAGGAGAGCTCAGCTCTCGCCCTACCCTTCCACGGAAGGGAGATGCTCACTGCCCTGCCCCGCGGGGATGGCCGAGAGCGGCGATGCTGCGGCCGGGCCCCTGCGGCTCGCGCCGGGGGTCCCGGGACGGCTGCCCAGGCCTCCCCTTCCCGCCCGCGCGCCCGCTCCAGGCGTCGGCCAAAGTCTCGCCCTCGGCCTAGGAGAGGAACCGGTCGGTCTGAAGCTTTTTGCGCCCGAGCGGCGCGGTGAAAGATATGCAAGCGTTACATAAATATGCAAAAAGAGGGATTCGTTAGCGACCCGCCCCGGGCCTGGCTGTGCTCTCTCTCGTGAGGAGGTCGGGCAGGAGAAGCTCCTGCAGAGCTGCCGCACGAAGCAGCTGCGAGAGACAGGAGAATCAGGCCTGACGTTTTAGTAACATCCAGTCATTTTTAAGTGAAACAAGAAAAAAAAAAAAAAAAAAGGAAAAAAAAAAAGATCTGACCATTTTAAATGAACAGAACTAGCAGCCACCAGCCTAGGTTTTTAAAATATTATTGTTTCAATAAAGTTATGTCAAATTGTGTAGGAAATAATTTGTCTTTGGTTTTTAATCTCGGGGGGGAAAAGCACTTTACGTTGACTTTTTGTTGTTGTTGTTGCGATGCTGGAGTAGGATAGCAGAGTGTAACAATCAAGCACTTTAACCAAGCACTATTTTAATTTGTGCCTCCTGTCGTGACCGTGATTTGTTACACGCCTGTAGCAAGTCACAACCTGTCCTGTGATAACTGTGATGGTAATCTTTTATGTTGTTCTCCATTTCTACTGTAAAACTCAATTGTAAATAACTCTGTCAATGAGTGTTTCCTGCCCTATTTCTGAGTACCTGCTGGGGCATGTAACGATCTGCAGGCAGCAGGTCTGGGGACGTGCCGAGACACGGGAGGCGGGAGCAGAGGCGCACAGGTGGGAGGATGACCCCGAGCCACTAGAGTCCGCTGCGTTTTGTTCCTTCCTATTGTAAAACAAAAAGCTGTTGGTTAGTCCTGAATGTAAATGTCTGTCCGTCCAAGCTGTACAGTACTTCTGTCTGTAATCCGTAACAGTGAATGCAGCATGTACGGACAAAAGCAATAAGCACATATATGTTTTAGGAACTATTGTGGGTTACGATGATAGCTTTGTTAGGTCTCTCCTTGGCACAAAACTGTACACGCGTTGGAGTTAACTCTGCTCTGCTCAGCTGACCTCATCCCCGGGCAGTGGGACACAGCCCCAGGTACCTGCTCAGAAGTCGCCCTTGCATCCCAGCAAGGCCAGACCCTGGGGAAGGCGCGAGTAAGACCTGAGCCACCACCTCACGAATTAGCCCGCCAGCAGTGAAGGAGAGCTCGTGCCATGCAAAGAGTGATACGGGAGGTACTCGAAACAAGTTCAAGGCACCTATACGTGCAAAAAATACTCTCCAGAGTATTTACGCAGGGCCAATTCCTGAGGTTCGTTAGCTTTTACTCTGCCTTCACTCAGCCAAAACCACCATTCCTCTGAGTGGGCAATTTGCCTGGTGAAGGACTTTAGGATTTGGCCATAGTAAATACAAGTGTACTTAGAGGAACCGATGTATTGCTGAGATACTAGTTAAGATTGAGTTGTCACGAAAAAGTAAAGTGACTTTCCAGCAGATAAGCTTTAAATACTGATTTATTCTGTGGCTTTCTGAGGCCATAAAACGGCAACAAGAAATCTTAAAGAGAACAGTCTTAACATAATCTCTATGTTTCAGTGATCATGTCTGCCATCAGCACAAATGTAAAAAGAAGAAAAATCAGGGAAAATTTTTTTGATAAAGTAAGTAATAGTGATTTCCAAGTTAAATATTTTTAGAGCTGATGCTTTCATGTGGAAAAAAAAGTCATATTTTACATATCGCAAAAGTGAACGTATTTAAATATAGCCATATAGTGTAGTATTTACCACACTCTCATCCAAATTGATGTATTTGGTTTATAGATGGCACTGACAAAAATGTATAGATCAACAATTCTATCATTTTTTAACTGATAATCAACTGGTGCAACTCTCCTTGTAACCAAAGGCCCTCTGTCTGCCTTGTGTGATCACTCATGACACACATCTATCATCTATTTAGTCCTACCTTTAAAGTAGCATTTTACCGAGTCACTTTTGAAAGCCAAATTCAAAAGTATCACTAAAAATCTACCTTTTAAGTCTGAATAGCCAAAGTCCTATAGATTTCTTATAGAAAGCAAATAATTTAAAATTAAGCATATAATATGCTTGAAGAGCATTTCTTTCTTATTTGTGTATGAAGATGTAGCTCTCATTTTGTGCCCAGTTAAAAAGGAATTATGTTTATTTT
>WUAM01000160.1:3343679-3378289 GCA_024336885.1 Actenoides hombroni | reverse complement strand
CTTTCCCCTCCTGCTCCTTTTTCTTTTGGTGTTTGGTGCTGGGTGGCAAACTAGTGTCTGAAAAAAAAAATGTCGGGTTGGGGGGAGTGGGGGGGGGGGGGGGGGGGGGGGGGGAAAGCAGCATCTCCATGCTACTTTGATCTTTGAAGCCATGATACTTGCCATCAGAAAGGCCAGCCACAGCTACCAACCAAACTCACTTTCCACCTAGATTAGCATTAAAAAATATATACCCCAACTTACTGCAACAGAATCCTGCTTTCTAATCAGGCCAGGGAAGCAGCTCCTAACTGGGGAGAAAACACTTACTGAGGCACTGTTGCAAATGCTGTTTAACAACTCCATGCCCACGGAAGGACAGGGGGACAGTCCAGCGCTGTGCTGCACATCACGGCTGCTCAGCGTTTCACACGGCCGGGGAACAGCCTCAGGTCTTCCTTCTCCAAAAGCACTGGATGGCTGCTGGACCTGCAGAGCGGCCTGTGAGCCCCGGGCAAGGGCTTCCCAGTGACACCACCAAAGAGCAGTGGTGAGCATCCATAGTCATCGAAGGATAAGGAAGCTGTGGGGTTCCCTTTTAAAGAAAAATGTGATATTTAACAACAAATAAAAACTGGAAAAATATAAGTGTCCTGTGGCTCTGCTAGTACATGTAGGTCATATTGCTTTTGTTTCTGGAAATTGAAACTGACTGTGACCCAGCTTGAGAAAGGGCAGAATATGACAGGTTTCTCCATTGCCTTGCACTTCAGTTATTTTTTTATCCTGTGCAGTGGGGAAGCAGTGGGGAAATCAGGTCGGCATGGCTGTAGTGAAGGGCTGTGCTTCACGCCTCTGCCCGACAGCCCAGCAGAACCTTCACGTCTTGCACAATCTCTTTATTGGGTCGGATTGGATTGACCCAAGGGGCAATGTGTCAGCAGATGTTTTCTCCCCTTTTAAGTGATGTTTCAATAACCTGGCACTTTGGGGTGATTACAGCAACATTAGCCATATACTAGTGTACTTAAGAGTCTTACATCTTTTTGTAACTTTGATTTAGTCATTTTTGTTGAAGTTTATTGACCTCTCCAGTTGTTTCCGTAAACAAATTATGAAATAAAAAGAAAATAAATAAATCAGTGTCTTTATATGCATGTAGTAGTATGAAACTGTGATCAATGTGTGACATTCAGAAACTGTACTGTCTTGTAAAATATGTCCAAATGTCTAAGGATTTTAAAGCAATGGTCCCTTACTACAGACTACAGAAATAAATAAAAAGGTATGGATAAAACCAAAGCCTTTATTTCCTCTGTTTCATGGTCATATATATACTGGCCAAAAATATAACAACCATCAGCTGGCACTGAGTTTCTGCTTTAGCTCGTTGCAGTTGACAGCAGGTTTAACCATATGTTATTTGCTCACGGATGCGGCCGTGAGTCAGTGCCGAGCTTGACATCTCCTGTTCTAAGTCTGATGGATTCAGTGCATAAACCTGTGGGCTTCAGTCCTCACCCTGCATGGACAAAATCTACCCGCATCTCCCATAGCCACGGCTGGGCTGAGGGAGCTGGGCATCCCCCAGCTTCCCTGTGACAGCTCGGGGACGTGTGGCACACAGGGAGCTCCCTGTCACACAGACAGCGCCTGGAAATCCGCATCTCGATCGCGCGGTGGTGCAGATGCAGAACCAGACGCAGATGGGAGAACAGCCGAGGTTTGGAGACAAAAAATGTTTGGGGTGTGAAAATTAGACAAACAGGCTGCTTTTGCTGCTACTAGAGACAAAAAAAATTTAAAAAATTAAAAATTGAGCTTTCTGCTGGAGCTGCTGTGGTTTTCTTCTCCATTAGATGAAGCAGTGCATTGGTTAAATTATCAAAGTCATCAGAGCAAAAGCAATTCAAACTGCTCAGGAATATTTTCTTCTAGTCAATTACACCAAAATGTTTTTTATACTGGATGCAGTTTCTGTAAGAGTCTTCAAAACTCTAATATGAACCCCCTGATTTATGGAGATGTAAATTTATGGCCATTTAAAAATGTAAAAAGGACAAATAAGCACACGTTTCTACCCAGACCAACCTCTTGTTTGTGCAGTTCTGCACTCCACGCACCCTCACAGGTTCCTGCACATACAGATCAAATGAAAAAGACAAAGAACACAGCTCTACAGCTTGTTCTATACAGCCACCACATTGGCAAATAGAAAACAGAAAGTTAAACGCACGAGTGGACAAATCTCACAGAAGTCAATGCACGGCATTTTAATGGCATGTTTCTGCATTCACTTGTGTTCATTTGCAGTTTAGTAAGATCTTTAAAAAAAAAATTAGATGATTAGTTGAGTATTTCTTAACAAGCAGTGACAATGACATCTAATAAAATTAAGACACTGAACTTGAAGGGAAGTTTACAAATGAAGAACAAGAAAGTGGTGAAATTCCTATAACATAGTCTTCCCCTTCCAATTTCTGCTAATGACTTTTCTCGTTATTTGCCTGCCAGCCTGAGCATGCAAGCTCCTGAGTTATAATCCAGTATCTGTAATTAGACTGTCCAAGGAGGTTTTCTTTATGAATTGATTTACTTTATCAAGTCAATTAAAATAATGCCTGTGTCCTGAGGCGCTGTGGTTCATTACTGTGTGCCAAATCTATAGCTATGAAATGTCCTAGTTAACATATTCTACAGAAACTTTGCTTTGCTTCGTCCCCCCTCCCCGACATCCTCTCAGCCCGGTTACCTGGCATCATGCCAAGCCAATGCACTAACCAGCAGGTTAAAGTAACCCACAAGGCAGAAAGAAGGCAGGATCCCACCCAGCCCACATCACCACTGGCAGCTCAGTGGTCACTGCCTGCTCAGCACCAGCCTCAGAGTTACTTTCAGGCAACAGCTGCCAAACGTTACCAGGGCCAACATCAGTAGTTTTACTTTTCTACCAACAGTGTAAAATATTTGCCAGATTTTATACAGATTAATGAAAGGCAGCAGCTTTTTCACTTTTCTAGTCTCCTCTCCTTCACCTCCTCCAGCCACAACCCCAGACAATCGCTCCTCTCTGGCTCCATCAGCAATAACCTCATGATCTCTTCTTTCGCACCTGGATGGATTTTTTTTCTAGTGATTCTTTTGTTTAGGCTAAACTAGGCACCGTTTTGATTCTTTCTTTGCTACACACCATCCTCTAAAACACCTACAAAACCACAATTTCTGCTTTCCAAACACTCAGCACAAGCTGATGGCTGCCTCAGACCAAGCCAGGTGACAGCCAATAATCCCAAAGGTTAATCAAACAAAACCATGTGGCAAGAGAGCACACCCCGAGTCAGGGCACAGAATCCCCAGTGACACACACACACACACACACAGTTATTCCCCACCGCGGCAGAGGGACCCAAGAAGCACAGCATGGCTGCAGGGACACAGCACACAGAGCACACACTGCCCTTGCCAGTGCCTGGGCTCTCCTCGTGGGGTCTGCACCAGCTGTCTTCATGGCCTGACACCACGGCACTGTGTACTGCTTTACAGCATACAATTAAACACAAACATTAAATGGGTACTAGGGAACAATCTGGCAAATGCATGCTCTGCTTTGGTTGGCCATGAGCACTTCAGTGTATTACTTTTAATTCTCTCTTTAATAATCCCAAGTGGAGTTTTTCCATGGTTTATCTTGGTGTGCAGTGCTGGGAGTTGGGCTGCTGAAAGTACAGATGGTGCAGCACAGCCCTCACTCCTAGAGATATCACTGCCTTCTCCAGGGACGTTTCTGCTCCCATGTAACATCATATTGTGGCACCAAAACCAAGGAGTATATCTCAGCAGAGATAAACACAAGGAAAGGTTCAGCTTTTCAATATATTTTTATCACTTCTGAAGAGCCAGTAACAGTTTAAAAAATTGATTTTTTTTTCATAGGAAAATCTCTGCTTATAAAATATGGACTAGATTCTTCCATACTGTCTCCTTCTACTTACTTACCTTACTTCATACTTTCTGTAAGGAAATTGAGCTACTAAGAAATGCGACATCATTGTTATTCATCAAGCAAGAGCATTTAGAGGTAACTTTGCCCCAGAGTATCATCTGCAACCACCCAGGCAGAAGCTGAGACTAATGTGTCACAGCAATGAAAGGTTGCGGTTTCTGGTTAGAAACACAAGCACTGAGCATTAACCTTAGCTTCGGAAAATAAGGGCAAATTTGTACAACATTGCATCATACAATTTAATCCCTATGCAATTAAACAACGAACACACAGCTCTGATTTAAAAGGTAGGCTTACGTTTTGCTATAGCCAGTGCCATTTTCATAACATTGGCAGACATGTGGTTAATAATAATTGAAGCTAAAATGAATTGGGCTATGAGCTGAACAGAAAAAATACATAATGTAAAACGCTGTTTTTACGTCTTGATGAAAATTAGTCTTAAAATGAACTGCACAGTGATGTAGCTTCTAGCACTCTTCCAAATGGTGGAGAGGCGAACGTTGGGGGGCAGTGAGATGAAGATTGATCCAGGCACGAGAAAGCGTAAATTTGAATTATTTAACAAAAATGAATTCCCATAGATGTTCATGGTCTAGTTTTACTCCTCTTTACAGGCAGATTTAATAGGCAGATGACACAATAAATTTGAGACTTTATTTTCTGAATCGTAAGAGACTGGTAAAGCCAAAAAAGCATTAAAACATTAAGTCCCTAAAGTGTAGGAGTCTGAGACAGAGCTTATCAAACACCTACAATGCTACACAAGTGGTTGCCTCCCTTCTGAGTCTGTGATAACAGTTAGTGCTCATGTGGCTGTCCAGAAAGTGCTGCCTTTCATTGCTGTGACCTCACATGATATGGATGACAACAGGTGTCAACCTGAGCCACAGAGGAAGGTAACTGCAGCCCTGCCAAGGAGAATAGCAGACCACGGAGTTTACCACCTCACCTGGGAGGCCAGGATGCCGCATCCCCAGCATGGTGCCTCAGGCAACACTACACAGGAAACAAATGCCAAGAGACTGTCTCTCTCTCTCAAGGTTTAGCTAAAGCATTGGAAGATGACCTCGTCTCTAACCTTCATGGCTAATGTCAAAGCTTGTACAATGCTAACGAGGGGCTAGGAAAGACATGGCACTCCTGCTGTGGTCAGGTCACTCATTTGCATCATTATGCAAATGTGCAATCTGCTTGTCATTAGGACCCAAGCATTACCCTGGGCCATCCACAGGGCCCTGTTCCACCTTCAAGATGACAGAGGCTCTTCACCCTCAGAGCAGCTGTTCACTGCCCATCCCACTAATGAGAAAGTCGGGATATCCCATGAGCTCCAAAGTGTTTAAACACTCTACGTGGCAACTAAATAGAAAAGAAAAACACAACACAGGAAAAAGAATCAATAAACGAGAAGGTATTTAAATCCTTTGGCTAATGATATAAAGTAAAAATGATTCATTCTCCCCCATGAATAGAGTAGCCCATAAGTTGCCCCATGTAGTTTCTCTCCTACCTCTTCTCCAAACAGCCAGTGTTGACCAGCTGGTCTGATATGTTATAGCAACTACATCCAAACTCCTAAATACCAGCTTCTGGCAAATGATGTGACCACAGTTCTAACTCTGTTTTGTTCTGCTTGGGGGGTTTTATGATTAGTCATTATAATCCATGAGGCTGTTGGAAGACAGCTATTAAGTGCTATCTAATAGTATATTAAAAAATGTGACCACTATATGAAGGTCTAATTGACCATAAGAATGTGTGGGTTTCTCTATTTGTTTTTCACATCAGCAATATTGGTTTCCACTAACATTTCCAAGCCAGCAAATATTTTTGAGGCATTTCAGCATGGAGCAGGATGGCTGCACGGAAAAAGCAGACCACCAGCTGCTCCACTGGGAATCCAGCAAAAAGGAACAGCTGATTTCCTATTAACACAAATGAGCTTGTTAGCTGGGTTGACTTCAGACTGAGTTCAGCAGTTCAGAGCCTCTATTCCAGGAAATGTAGAATTTATATAACAAAAATTAGGAGAAAGTGAAGGAAGGATTTTGCAAGTGTCTGTTTCCTGACAACGCTTTTAGTATTGTGGTGTCATAGTGGATGAATGGAAGGTGAGATGGGATACTCTGCTGACTGGACCATACCCAGAGCTGTAGGAAGATTTTATAGACATAGTGGGGTACTAAAAGAGGACTTCCAGGACATCAAGCATCACATACTGTGTTGCATTTTTCTTAATATACACCTACGTCAGGAATAGCTTGTGCAATTGATACACTCAGAGTTCCAGAATAAACTCACCAAACAGCATTTATGGACGTTTTTATGTAAAGCAAAAAGCTTTAAGAATGGGCTGTCATTTACACCACTGTTATGAACTTCTAGAATGACGTGATGGCTTCAGTATAATGGTGAGGCTTGATAATGCCCCAGCTCTGCTCCTGTATTTAACTCTGACCCTTTGTACCTGAGCACCCTTCAGTGGGGAGAAAGCACTTATCTATTTCATAAGAATAATTTATTAACATTAGATAGTGAGCTGAGAACTATATTGTGTATTCAGCAAGATAAATAAGAGTGCAGAACCAGGTAGGAATATAGCATCATGGAAAAAAATTCTCACAGTGAGAAAGAATAAACAAAAACACATTCATTCTGCTATGTCTCATGTTCAGGAATTTTATGTCTGATTTTATTCCCGAGCCTTTTTGTCAGGGAATAAAATCAGAAATTTCTCATTCTTTCTTGCTCAACTGCTCTTTCTCATCCTGCTCCCAGAACATGTACCCCGTTCCCTAAACAGACACCTTGCCCTCCTATAAATAGCACGATTCAGTACACACTGTGCAGTTCACCTGCAAAGCAACACCACTCCTGACTGCAGAGCTGTATGGGAAGCAAAGATGGCTTTGACAGCACATCAAGCCAGTGGAAGTTAGAAAGCACCAGCACAGTAGTCACACCTTCGCCTGCTCCTCGGGCAGCTGGGCATGGCTGGGGGCAGGCTGTGGCAGTCATGCTCCAGCAAAATGCCTGAGCAAAGCCATGACACTGCAGGAATTGCCCAGGAAACCACAGCTCGGATATTTTCTGAAACTCAAGGTTTGCAACTTGCTAGTTAAATAACACAAATAGGTACGGGTGCTGTCGGTTTCTTCCCCACCTCTGGACACATGGAGCTTGCCCATGAGCCCCTGTTCAGAACAGTTCCGCTTCCACATTCACTGTCCCACCCAGCTTTGAGTGCATCATCTCCCAAGCTCTTGCTGAGAGGAGGCGATGTGCTTTCTGTAGCCTTTTCACAGTCTCTGGATTCCAACTATGTACTTGCTTTGCCACTGTGCAGTGAGGAGCAGCACCCTGTGCACTACTAACACCTTGGGATCTTCCCTCCACAGGGACAGAGCAGAGCCCTGCCACAACAGGCACCCTTGTCACCCCACGCTTGGCTCTCCTCACCCCAGCCTACTCCAGAGGCTGAAAATCACACCACACCAACCTCCCGGCCAGTTGGTACCCAGTCCCTGTGCACTGTAAGAAGTTACAAAGTCTGTTTCAGAGCTGAGGAATTTTGCAGCGACTGAGTCTGAGAGGTGCCAGCTGCCCCACTTCAGCCCATGCTGATACTCAGTGCTTCTGAAAATTAACTTCTGAATGGCCAAACAGGGGTGCAAGTGACCCAAAAGATACTGGATGCTTATGCCAAAGGGGGCTGTGGGTATTCCCAGATGTGGGACTACAGACTTCCAACTCCCAGGCTGCGGTCTTAAGTATTAAGCATCCTTCTAGGAAGGGAAACCTAAAAAACCCTATATTGGAATAATGAGCCCACATTCTGAATGTATTAAGTCCATCTCCCTTATTCTATCCCTGTTATTCACTCTCCCTTCAGAGAATAATCTTTCAAAAGCTTTTCAAAAGCTTTTTCAATATCATTCTCTGCCTGAAACAAGAATTTTCTTCACCATGGGTGAAAAAGCTGGGTGTCTCTGTTTTCCTGGCTGTTACTCAAGGTATAAGATCCATATCCCTACCACGAACCATGCTGGGACTTCTAATTGGGTTTTCCTCCCACTGTAACTCCCTCTACCATCTGCTTCTCTTTTTCTCTCGAATGACACATCCCTCAGTCACTGAGCAGTGCCATTGGGATGCCAACCCAAGCCTGAAGACTCAGGCAGAGCAGCACCTTCCTTCTTCCCCACACTCCCAATGGCCACCAGCCTCAGCTCCAGTGTGAGGTGTGCCTTCAAATCACCACTTTCCCATCTGGGGACAGACAGGAAGACACTGGTGGATTGCTGTACCCCAGCCCATGTTCCTGGGTGGGTTTTAACCCCAGCTTGGCTGTAGGGTTTCTTTGAAAAGGACGCAGAAACCCCAGTGTTTCTGAAGTCCAGAGCAAAACTTGCCTTGCTCTCAGCAAACATTTTTAAATAGCCTTAAGCTATGACACAACTGGTTTTCCTTCTTAGCTTGAAATCACCACTGTGCTTGCAGCAACCAGAAACTCCCAACACTAACAAAGGTCTCTGGAGCCTCTCAGCTGAGATAATTGGTTGTCCCAGGCTTCAATAGGATCCGGACACTGTTTTCCACTGCTGCATTTAAGAAGATTACTAAATTGTCAGAAACATGGCTACTTCTTCTGGCCTCTTTCCAGACCTCCAGTCATGTTAGAATTGAGCTGCTGCAAATTAAAATACATTAGAATTTTAAATCAGTACATAAGTGATGCTTGCTCATTGGGAAACTTGAAGTTAATGTTGCCTGCAGCTATTACTAGTGTTTTCAGAAATAATTCATTAGCTGCAAAAAACCTTCTTTCATGTCTCAGGAGATGAAACAAAAAATTAGCTATTTTACTTTTCTTGTTAATTCCTTCCTTTCAGTCTCCTTCAGCACCCTGCCCTTTCCAGGCTGCAAAGTTGAGACATGAAGTCTTAAAAACAGAGACCATGGAGACACATTTCAGATGAGCTCTTGGCCAGGGACCGTAAGATGGTACATGCCACCAGTTCCCCTAGTAACATATTACTCACGCATAGGCTTTTCTGAGCAAGGTTTCTTGAACTGTCAGTTCCCACCTAGCAGAGGAGCAGTGGGTAATTTTCAGTGGTGGCTTCTGCCTGCCAGAGGTGTCCTCACCATAGCTCAGAAGCCAAGTGCAAGAAGGACGGTTGGATCATCCAGTCTATTCTGCTAAAGCCAGAATCCTTCTGAAACACTACCGAGCACTAAGCCACAGGGGACTGACTTCTTTTACCTGCAGTAATTCTAACAACTCCATTTTTCATGGGGTGAGGAAGACCCAGGAAGAGTATTTTCTCTCTACGCTTCAGCTTCTCTGCTTTTGATCCCATAAGAAAAGCAACACACATAAATGAACAACAGAGGGAGAGAGGAGAGGTGTGGAGATTTTCTTTGAAAGAAAATGCACAAAGGGTTGAAGTCAAGTCCTACTGGTTACTTAACCAAAAATGTTTTGTTCAACCTTATAATGCCTGAGGAATGTAAAACTAAATTTCTTGCAGTTCCAGGTCTCTGAAGTATTGAATGTCTTTCTGAAAGGCTTGGGGAGCACCAAAGAACTCTGTGCTGGACTAGCTCTGCGCCTACCCAGGCTGCTCGCTGCAAGGTTGGATGAACCTCCCTCTTTGTGCGCTGAAGGGACACAGCTGTCTGAAGCCATCCCTGCCCAAGCAAGAGCGGGAAACACCCACACTGAGTGCAATATAGGGTGCGTGTTTTCACCCAGCTGTCTCTCCCAGACACATCTCAACTTCGCCGACAAATTCAAGGAACCTCCTTTTTCCCAGAATGTGGAGTTGCTTTACCATCTAAGCAAAACAAGACAAAGAAATTAGTGATTTGCTTTATTGTCCTGGAGAACACTTGGCTGAACTGCTCATCTCCAGCAAACATAATGGACTTGATGCCATCTGCAGATGGCATCGTGTGCTGCTTTGTGTACCCATCATACCTCCATCTCAGGGCGAGGCAGCACCAGGTGGTAACAGCTCTGTCCAAGACAACAGCCTCTGCCCTTCTTTGGTGGGCACCCACCTGCCTGCTCAAGGGCTCCTGCATTTAGGCTTCCTGGCCCATCCTGGCCCATCCAAGCTCTGAACACGCTTCACGCTCCCATTTCTCCTTCCAGACGCAGCGGCTCTGTCAGGTGGCATGTGGAAGGGAGCTCATTTTTAATCCTTACCAGGTAGACAGTGAAATTAGATTGGGTTCAATTGCTGTGACATTACCACCTGTGCTAATAGTCAAAATTGCTTTCAAAGATAGACTGCAGTATTCTGAATTTGAAGAAAGATTGCTGTCCCTTTTAATTACATTCTCTGTCCATAATGAGACAGTTATAAGCATTTCAATAGCTCCCAGTCATCAGCCTTCCACTGTATGAGAGTGCAGGAGAAAAAGGCAGCCCCACCTTCCCCCTTCTCTTTCCCCTCCCACCCACTAATCTCTTTGAGCAATTCACAAGTGTGTCATGTATATTCATCTCCATTCTGGCAGAGATCCTAGCAGCACTTCGATCACCCAAAGCATCCTCACGTAGCCATTACACTACTCCAGGTGTTGCACCTGAGGACCAACCTCCTGTTTCAGTGACCTTCAGAGGGCAGCACATGTGTAAAGAACAGCCACACTTCATCTGCTCACTCCTCTTTTACACTTCAAGCATATATATTTACCTATCAGGAGTGTTGAAATCAAACATTTCATTCATATGGAGAGAAAGAGAATATCATCTCAGAAGTAAAACCCTGCAGAAGCACAGGAGCTGTCATGCCGGACCCATGCCAGGCTTTCCCCTACGGTGGTCTCGCAATGGTCAGTAGCTTCAGCGCTAGGAATGTTATGGGAAAATGAACTGCTGGCTCAGGTTCGTGCTATATGGTATCTGAGCACTGGAGGGCTGATTCCCTCCAGCTAGAAATCCTTCCAGCTCTTGAAATCTGAGCCTTTTAGTCTGAGGCAGCATCAAATGTTATTATTATAAGATTGCATAGCACTGTGAATAAATGCTGCATTTAACATACCAGTGGAATTAATTGCAAAGCTCTGGTCAAGAATGAAAGTTTATTTAAGGCAATATAAAAATATTGCCATTAATCCAGGGTTCTTGAATCCTACAAGCCAGGCTGCTGGAGAGCAGCCATTGTAAGCAGGATAAACTTAAAGGCCTCCCCACACACAGGCTGCCATGATATCTCCTTGCAGAGTCACAGGGCATCTTACTTGAACAATGAAGATACTCCCACTTCCCCATGGGTCTACCTCAAAGATCCCAGTTAATCAGGCCCAGTTGAATGCATGGGGGTGTTTTCCATATGTATTCATGAAGCCTTGGCAGAAAGTTAGAGAAAATCAAAGGAGGAGGAGAGTTTCAGGTGCAAATCTGAATAATAAGAAGCATTATTAACCCAGAGAGACTTAAGAACCTTAAAAATCAAGAGCTGATCAGGGTCTTTCCTGTGTCAACCCAAAGGCTGAACACCTTTCTTCAGCCCCAGGCTTTCCAAAGGCAAAATAAGCCCTTGAGACATCTTAACATAACTTTGACACATCCCCAGCCACCCTAGAATGTCACAGCACCTCCCTAACAGTGGGGTCAGCAGTCTGAGTGTCCAAAAGGGAAAATAAGTACTTGCTGGCTGGATGCTACCAGCTGTTTTGGAGTTGGAGTATATTGAAATACTCAGGAGTGTAGCAGTGTGGTTACTGTAGATTGTACGGCCCTGCATTGGGCATGTGGAGAAGAATGAAACCCTTCTAGGAAAGCAGCAGTGGGGCCTTCAAAGGAATGCAAGACTGGTTTATATGTGGTGTACATAAATACATGTAGTATATGTATACCATGGTATCTATAGCCACAGCCATGGGCTGATGCTAAGGGAGCACAAAACAGAAAATAAGGGGAAGAGTGAGAACTAGACCAAGCATTAAGCTTGGGAGTGGCAACAAACAGCGAGTCAGAAGCTCCCAGGGTGCTTGCACAGCCCTGTGTTGCTCTGCCCTCGGAGCCCTCCTTGCTCCGTGCGCTGCAGGGCAGATGCAGTGTTCGTGTAGCTGCAAATGGTACCAGCACTTGGGATTTCTCCACTGAGATACTGTCGGGATTAACATACCTGGCTTAGTGATGCCAAAAGGCTGAGGAACAAAGAGCTGGGATTCCCGGAAACAATGAATTTCCAACTGAGCTGGAGGGCTCAACTGATCTTCAAACCAAAATCACCTTATTTAGGTTTTTTTATTGTTTTTTTACAGCTTCTAGAAAAGATTTGCTAGGGTTCAGAGTTTCCCAGATACAGCTCTGACATGATGACAGAGGCTGTGTATTAAATAATTTCCATCAAAAAGCCCAAGCAGTGGTGGCTAAACAGTTGTGCAAAACTCTTAACACCCTGTCCTTGGGGAAACTTCACTGTGAGCCAGCTAGATCTAGGACTAACCCTCTACTCAGCTAAACATGAATTGTTTTGTTGTCTGATTAAAGAGGATCTTCCCAGTACTTTTCTGCTTCAACTGCGCTGTTTTGACATACTAGTTCAAGAGCTGTCACTTTAATTATAAGAATGAGTGGTGATGCAGAAAACCAGCAGTAGCAGCAACAAAACCAAAAAAAAATTACAAATCCCCAACTCATAAAACCAGAGCTTTAATGAGATTAGTGGAGACGGCTGGAGGAGATTGCGCCCTGTATGTACATGCAGAAGAAATGAGCATGCTGCCTGCATCCAGAGCATCTTGCTGAGGGATTCAGAGCCCTTCACAAAAACCGTCAGGTTTACAACCCTCTTCTGACAGCTGAGAAGATGAAATGGAGAAGAGCTGCAGTCTTGGGGGCACGCAGGAGGCCAGAAGCTGAACTGGGAATCAAGGTTCAAGTCCCTTCACTGTGCTGCAGCTGGTAGCACTTGTGAGACATCAAAGTGCTGAGGCTGATATCAAATTATTGACATTTCCCGCTAAGGCAGTGGGAAGCAATAAACAAGATTTGCTACTTGAACTTTTTTGGGGAGGAGTTGTTCTTTTCAAAGGACATGGTTTTTTACTAGAAGTAAACTTTCGATCTCCATTTATCCTTTAAATTTCCTTCAAATTGTTCGAGTCTTCACAGATGCCAAAACTACCCAGTTTGTGTAAACACCTTTCAAATTGACCCAAGATAGTGCATTCAGGTTGGGGGGCGGGGGAAATAAATTAAAAAAAAGTAATTTTTAAAAAAGCGCCTTGCTTTTGAGACTTACATTTAGCAGGAAATGAAAAACATTCATTCTCACCAGCCTTTCTCACTTATAAAAATCTCCTCAACTTCTAACCAATCCTACTTCCTAAAAAAAGAGGTGAGAATCAGAAGTGCCGTGTCCCTTCCAGCAAAGCTCTGGGTTCTCACAGCTCACCTCTCATTAGCCACCAACCCACCACTTGTTTTACAATTGCGTTATTCCTGTGACTTCAGGCAGAGAGCACCCAACCAGATCACTGACCCTGGGACTGTCAAGCTAAACCCATTACCTAAGAGAATAAGTTGAGGGAAAAAATCCCCCAACATGGGTCCTCACAGCAATGAGTTTGTGGCACCAGGGCTCAGTGACTGGGGTCTGAAACCCTCTGCCACTTTGGGATAAATTCCAAGACAATTTATATTCCAGAGCTCATATTCTCCCAATCCTATTTACTGAAGCAATAAGAAATTGCACTTCCCATGGCACCCTGGGCTTGTTATTATACTATGTAATTTCCTTCTGCAAAAACCCAATTAACTGTACATGTCTGTACCCATTCTGCCAACTATATCACTTTATAATTTCAGAACAGCAGCACAAACTGCCAGGGAGTTATCAGTAAGAACTGTTCTGCAATAATTAATAGATGCAAAGATTAAAAAAAGGAACAAAATAGGCACACAAATTAACAGAGTCAATTATAACGTAGCTATCTACAGGCTCGTGATCTTGTGTAAAATGAATTTCTTTATTAAGCTCTTCCATGTCCCTCCCTATGACAGAGGTCAAGGAGGAGAATGAACATAAGCTGGTTTGAAAATTGGGTTTGATTTCCCTCTGTTTGTGCTCAAAGGGCAGAGATCTGACAGCAAGTAAGTGTGATTGTAGTTTGGGATCTTAAATCATCTCTGACCCTCCTTCCTTCTCACCTTTGATCAACAGGTGATGGTGTGTCATGCTAACAAAAACCTTTAATAACTGACATTTCTCTCTTACCCTAGGTATCTAAAGCCTTCTGTGTGTCTGGCCACTTTACACCCTTAAAGACCCCTTGTGAGTCTAGGATGGACACTACTGGCACCATTATGTAGTCATCTATGGCCCCCTTGGAGGCCACTGACTTCCATTGAGTTCCTGCCTGCACAACACTGGCTGCTGAAAGCATGGAAGGCAGTTAAATGTTCAGCCTCGCCTGACTTGCCTCACAGCCTTTGGAAAACCCACTCCCAGACAGGTTTGTGGAAAAATTGTGGTCTAAGCAATTGAGATTCTTCTGAGAATGGTGGGGTTTGGCATAAGATGGGAACACAAAGCAGAACACAGACTATTAAAGAAGAAATTCTACCTCACTCTACAAACCTCTGCAACTACTAAGGAGTTTGAACATCTCCTTGTAACACTGGTTCCATGTAAGACTTTTTCCCTGATTTCAAGTTAAGGGCTGCTTCTCCTAATCATCTCAAGCTCCTCTCCAAGACCCCAAGCAGACTGAAGTGATAGGCTTTTTAATCAAATCCTGCACACAGCAAGTGATAGCCTGAGAGACAGACAAAGGAGGGACCTCTGCACATGCATTGTCTTTCAGTTTGGCCCAAGATTGTGCATTTCTGGAGAAGATTAAAGGATTTGGCCTCAGCCTGCCATGCTCTGTGAGGTTACTTTCCAAACCAAACAGACAAAAAACTGCTTTCGCACATCCATGAGCTAGGAGGAAAACTCCATATTTATGATACATCTACCCATCTCTTACCAAAAGTGCACAGGGCTGAATAATCCATGGCAGGCATACCGGATACGTAAAAAAATGGATGATCACAATCCTGGAAAATGCATTTGCTTAATTGCATGGCTTCTACATTTCCCAATAAACAACTTTCATATGGTCATTAAGCCATTTTTACTGAGATGTACCACCATTACATCTGTTTAATAAACCCTTCCCAATAAGTAAAGGCAGTAACCATTCCAGTGTCGTTGCTCTGAAAACCATTTCTGGGTGCATGAAATGCTGGACGGAAGTGTATTTGGAGATAAAAAATTATGGAGTGCTTCTCTTGCTATCTATTAACAGAGCAGTTCCTCTCCCTGCGCCTGCCCTTCCCTGACTGCCTGTTCCAGTCAGGCAAATTCCTCCCCCTCATCTGGCAGGCAGAGGACACTGCCCATCACTCGTGGTGACACTTATGACTTATTGAATTAATTTATTCCCATGACTACTTATGACTCCGTGCTGCTCAGTGAAGCTCAGGGCTCATAACGCCAGTTGCGTGGCAAGGAACCCTTCAACATATTTGTTGTTTCAGGTTGTCCCAGACACCAGGCAGGCAGCAGATGTGCTGTCGTGCTTCACCCATGGCTGTGCTCCCCTGTCCTTCAAGGATGCAGGTGACATGCCACGATGGCACTGCTTTCCTCAGACTCCGAGGGCAGCTGAATGCAGCCTGACGTGTCAAGGTCTTTACACTAATCACATCAATTACTGATTCTATTTATGGTAAACCCTCTCCTCTCTCCGATACCCACCATCACATCAATTCTGCTGTACTTTGCCTTTTGTCAGCTCCATTTTCAGGAAACCTGTGATAACCACCATTAATATTGCAATTCTCAATGTAGAAAAAAACAACCAAAATCTTAATGCAGCTGAATGAATTTCTCAACCCAAAGCTCCCATCTGCCATCAGTCTGTTTGTGTTTTGACACAGAAATTAAAGACACGCATCTGGTATGCTGGAGAAGTCTCCACACATGCCCATGAGCCTGTAGCCAAGGTTTGGTGATCAGGCGTTCATGATTTTACACAGGTAGGGCCATCATTCACAAGGAACAGGATCAACCCCGGGAATCATTTGCATTTGAAGGAAAAAAGAAAGTCCCATCCACATGAAACCAAAACCACAGCTATTCCTGAAACACTGATATCATGATAGGAGCCACAAGAGATACAAATGCAACTGCACAGTCAGGAAGGGTCAGACTCAGGAGATGCCCCGTGCCACCAGCCCATCACCCAGGCTCACATACAGCCTTGCCTCTCCCACAGTCAGCACCTCAAACAGCTCGGTCGATCTGCTGTCAAGTTCACTACTGACTTGCAGGCCAGCTGCTCCATACATGATATGAGCAGTGCGCAGTAAATTCTGCCCAGTTCTTTATGGATTAAGAGTAATATAAATTTTGAACTGTCGCTGGTAAATAAATACCACTTAAATTCAAAATTAAACTAGCTCAGAGTTAATTACCTCTGGCCCCTCAGGAAGGACATCTGCCTTGTCCTCCAAGCTGGCACCAGCTGGGGCTGTGTGCACAGGAGATGCTGTCAGATGGACCTGTGCTTCTCTGGAGACCTGATACATGGCTAGCTTTATCAGTGCAGGCAGTCCTGCTAAAGGCAAGGAAATTGCTCTGAAGAACTGCTCTAGAAATTCCCATTAGGTTCAAGACCTTAATCATTAAAATGGAGACCTTCAAAAACTAAAACCAGGTAAAGATCTATTGGATTATTAAAACCAGAAGACTGGAGTAACAAAGCAGGCGTGAACATTGCTTTATAGGACACAAACGGGATCTGCCTCTGTGTTCTCCAAGTATACAGTATTTTCTAAGAAAATGCTCATATAAGGAAGCAGTGTAAGTGTGTAATGCAGATGCAGTGACGCACAGAGGGGCACTGCTGGGGCTGGCTGGGTTACCATATAGACTTACTGCTCTGTTTTGACATTTGCTATTGGACGGCAAAAGCTTAACCAGTTTTTGGAAGCTGTGATGTTTATGTTCACTAGGTCCTGCCGTTCACACTCCATTCTTCTGTGGCAGAAGGTGGAAATTGTACAGATTCTTTTCCATTACTTTTTTTTTTTCCTGCCTTTTTCTTACAAGACCATGTCTCACGGGTGGTAGCCTGCCAAGGAGGTTTTCTGTGGCCTGCCAATAACATCCTACCCCTGGCAGGACAGAGGGCCAGTTTCACGTATCTCTCCCAGCAGCCAGGCAGCTCTGAAGACAACAAAAAGAAATTGTGTCTTACATCAGAAGTGTTAATATTTCATAGACCCGTGCTGGCAGCAGGCTTAGGGCTGTAAAGGGTCATTTTCTGCAGAGAAAACTGCAAGTCATTTTGGCAGCCTCCCAGATGATGATCATTTCATTTTTAGGGGAACCTATTCCTGCACAAACCCATGCTATTCCCCCCACTACCCAGAGTGCTCTCTCCTTTCCCCTTTGTTGAGGTGTCAGAGGCAGGAGGAGGCAGCTTTGTCCTGCACCTGTCTCCCCGCACACAAGCGTGCTGCCCAGGGTGGTGGCTGTGCTCCAGGGGCTCGTGTGCCTGTCTTTTGGGGTTGGCTGTCAGTCTGCAGTACACGCTGTAACTAAGACTTTCCAGCCTAGCCAGCATCATAAACAGTGGTGTTTTTCTTATTTAAGAGCTCTTTTTCTGCCTTAGAAAGATGAATGATGGCTTACCACTCTGTTCCTAAATTGGGCGGATGACATTAACATTCAGAGTGCAGCACGCAGCGGAGCTCAGCACAGGAACCCGTGTACCTGTCAGGATTCACCCTACACAGAGAAACCGAGGGGGAAAAGCCAAGCGGAACAGAAGCTCCACGGCTGTGGGATTTCAGAGCTACATGTGATTGGCTCTTAGCACCACTGATTACAGGCTGCTCTGCCTAAACAAGCCCAGTCAATGCCCCTGGCAGGCAGCTGAGGCAGAGAGGTGGGTGAGGTAATTCCCATTGTGCCTGAGCATCATTTGTGAAACTGCTCACTCATTTATCCCCTTTAACTGAAATCCAGCCTGAAGCCACACTCCTTGTTAAAGCATTTCAGGGATCTGCTTCCATATTGAATCCAGCTGCTAGACAGAGTTAAAACAGAGAGAAGAAAAATAACAGCATCCGGTTGTCACATCAGAGAAGCAGTTTCTCCAGCTAGTAGCCTTCTAACACAATCAACGATTGTTTCCTGGAGATGCTCTCCTACATCCCACCATGTGTCCCAGCAGCCAGGATGCTGAACTGGGCCACAGGTGCTGCTTCAGGGGAGCCCACCACAGGTACAGATGCACTCGCATCCGGAGGAGCTCGTTCAGAGCTCAGCCCTAGCTCCTGGCTGAGCAGAGAGGCACAGAATTAGGCAAGGCAGAGCAGCTTCGGCTTCCACTGCCAGAGTGAGCTGAGCAACTCCCATTTGTTAGACAGCTTCTGCTCCACCAGTTAATGGCTGAAATGTGGTGCAAGGAATAAATAAAAATATTGGATAATTGGTCTGAGGATTGTTATGAAAGTGGAGGAAGGTGAAAGCCCATTAGTGCTGGCATCACCCTACAACACCCTTCCAGTAATTCAAAAGCACACAATTAGTACTATGTAAGGACCACGACAGAGCTCAAGTAAAACAAACCCTGAGCACAGCAAGTAACAGCCAAAAAAACAACATTCAGAAACAGAGTGATGCTGACCTCAGGTCTCAGCTCTTCAGCCCTGGGGGTTAAGGAACAGAGATAGAAAGAAACCTCGCACCTTCTTTCCAGCATGGACTAGGGTGTGGAACTCGTGGCTTTAGGAGAGTGTGGGGTCACACACTGTGCCTGAACTCGTGAAAAAGGGGTAACACTGTGATATTCATCACCAGGCATAGACAAACTGTATCATGATTCCACCTTTCTCCCTTTCCAATATCTGTTTAAGATGTTTACAAGCACATCCTGTCCTGAATGTGTGTCTAGGTCCCACTAGTGTCACAGGACAAGAGCAGCAGGGGTACCACAGACCAGCAGGCTGAGGACCCTGCATACCCCTGTGGATTCAAAGAGGTGGTGATTTGCAGACTCCATAGAACACTCTTTACAAGTGAATGTATTTAACACAACTTGAGAATGGGAGAACCAGTGGTTAAAAACAAACAAAAAGTACCTTGCTAATATTTGGGTTTTGTAGTTTTAAGCTGTAGGAGTCGTATTTACAGAACAGAATAATTTCTGCTGGTTAGGACTCTCCTCTCCTTTCTCACCTCTACTCCTCCACTTGCAGTAACACAACCATCACCAAGCAACTAATCATGTAACTGGAAAGGACTTAAAAAAACCCCACAACCTTCCTCACAAAAAAAAAAAAGTCAGTGATCTTAATATTTAACATCTCAAAATATACAAAACGAAGGATTAAAAAAAAAAGTTTGAAAAGCTAAAAATAACAGAAAAGTCTTATTTATGGAGAAGTACTGCTAACTCCTACCATTTAAGCAGAATGTGTTCAACTCCTCTGGCCACTGAGCAAAGGAAAAAAATAGTTTGTCCTTAGAGCAACAAGGCTATTTAAGAAAATTACTTTTTGTTGTTGTTGTTATTGTTGTTTTTCTTTACCTTTGGTTCCTGAGCTTTCTGGGCATATTTTATATATTTTTTTTCCAAATGCACAAGGGCTTTCTCCTTAAGAAAGGAAGCAGATCCTCATATATTCAGATAACTGCAATCTCACATACCATGACACTCAGGAAGCTGACAGGCCTACTGAAGGTCCCATGGCAAAAAATTATCTTTTACCACCTTCTATTGAAACACAGACTGGACACTACAGGGCTAGGGTGGAAAAAAAAGCAGACTTCTCCCAGGGCCTCGCTCTCTCCATCCCACAACAATGAAAGATTTCTCTCTAACAGAGAAAAATCACACAGCTCCTTCAGCAGTTTGCAAAAGTCTGGCTATTTTGCTTGGCTCTTCAGAATTAAAAATTGGGATCCTCAGCTGGAGAGTGGAGGGAAGTGTAGTAACACCATTTGAGCTTAGTTTTCCTTCTACATAGATTAAACTCAGTGATGCTTTGGCTTTATTTGCTCCTCCCTTCATCTGGAGCCAGGCTGGTGCCTAGAAGGTGGAGCTGAATGTGCACAACTAGCAGTTCCTCCTTATCAGTGCCCAACGGGATGATTTATGGAAGATGAGGACTAAACGCCTGGCTTCATGGACTTGCCGTGGGAGATGTTCTCCTCTTGATACACAATGGTGAAAGGTTTTTGGCGTTGTCATGGGAACAGCTGTCATCTTCGGTGAACAGCCTCTCTTCAGTGTGAGGCTGTTTTGCTTGTTTACTGTACAAAGCCATTTTTCATTAGTATTTTGCCTTAGATATCCTACAGTCTTATCTTTCCCAAAAGTTAGGCAGTAGAAATTACAGAGCTTATGATGATGGATGGTGATAAAGCCCCTATAGGGAAACAGGCAAGGACCCCGTATGTGTCTACACCATGAGTTAATCTTCATTTGCAGGGAAAGGGATCTGACAGCATCATTACCTTCTTCTAAAAGGCTCACTCTTGCTCGCTCGCTCTCTCTCTCACACACACACAGGCTTGCATCTCTCCTCCCTTTCTTCCCCCGGGGATTTTCCAACAGGATTTGTTTGTACAGTCACCCAAGGTGTGGAGGTGAAGCCAGCACACTACTGAACCCTTTTTAGGATGTGCTGATGCATTGAGACATTTGCCATGTCTTGTTTCATCAAGTGACACAGCCTGTGTAGAAACACAGCCTCTGAGGGATCCTCTCAGCAGCTAACTCTTTCATACTCCTTCATCCCCAGGCTATAGTGACAGAAGCAAAGGAAGTCCTACCATGCCACCATCAGCAGCTCTTGTTAGGACCTCATGTTATCAGCTCTCAGGCATGAGGCAGCAGCAAAGAAAACCCTGACCAACAAGCCATGGGCCATAGGAACAGACTTTTCTGCTTTTCTTAGTATCAAGGCTGTCTCACAATCAGGACTCAAAAGAGAACACAATTGATAAATAAATCATTTTGGTCAATCCAAAATAAGGGCTTGCTTTTTTTTTTCCAATATTTCATCAAAACAGAAACGTGAAAACAATGAGGGGGCTGAATGAAATATTTTGACTGAGATTGTTTCAATCTTGAAATAAAATTCCAAAATCAAAGATCAAAACACTTCACTTAAAAGTTATAAAAACATTTCACCACTTCTGAATCCCCCTCCTTCCTGCAGCTCCATCTATGAGGACTAATCATCAAATGTGGCATGAATTCACAAGCAGTTTGTTAACCTAAAATGCATTTTAGCAAACTCACTGTAAGCCTCCAAAATATATAATCAAGCCCAGATTCTGTAGTGATACGACCCAGAATACTGTTTCTGAGAAGCCTATTCTTAAATTTCTCAGCTCTCCATAGCTACCTTCATTCACTTAAGAGACTGATTCTGCAAACTTCCTGTACATCAAATTTATATTGAAACTGGTTGGACTTTCCTATAGTTTCTGCCAGAAGAGGACAAAGTATTATCAAAAGAACCTCTCTTTAAGGCTCACTTACATGCAAGACACTGAATCAGGAGGGTAGTCCCCTAACCTGAAAGGTTCACAACCAAACAGATTAGTGTCACAACTAAATATTTGATAGCAAGTACTATGACAATTTAATAAGTCTTACAGACAAATATAGCACAGTTAACACTGAAGTACTCAGTAAATTAAAGGCACTGCAATTAAGGTGTGTTAAGGTGACAGATGGTTTCACGGATGACAGTAAAGGCTCTTCCCATTTGACACTCTCATTTGCATAACTTTGCAATACAGCCTTTTCCTACCTGACTGGCTCTGATGCCGTAGGAGAGGGGCACTGGGGTGAATGTAACTTGTGAGAGACTAAGTTTAAGTATTGCTAAGCAAAAGGAGCATCCTTTACAGCTTCTGTACTCAATTCTGAAAACATCTTACATGAGCTGGATTTCATGTTCTCAAAAGCTGGATTTTGAAAATGAAATATGTTTCCAATAGCCGGCTCCATTCAATTCCTGAAATGACTGGTCATGTTTTCACAGTCCTGTGGCCCAATATCAGGCTTCTGAAGGTCAAAGCAAACCTTCCAATAACTAAATGTTACTACAGTTACATATCTCCACCAAGAAAATGCAACTGGCTTCCAGCTTGACAGAAATTTCTGGCTGCAAAAACCGAAATGAAGTACTCTACTTATTTATTTATTCCCAAGCCATCTCTCAGAGGATGGCATCCCTTTGCCCACAAACCAGCGAGTACTCCTGAGCAGGCCACAAGTCAGTTATGGATTATGTCAGGCAGTGAGGCCTAAGCCTTTTTTTTTTTCCCACCTCCTTAAAAATCTTGCTACTCTGGGATGAAATCACCACACTGTGAGTCATTAATCCAGAGACAGCTTGTAACGTACAATGAAAAGCAGAGCCTTGCTTTCAAATTCCTACTGTGCTGGCCAAAAGGTATCGGGCGCTTTCAGACCTCTCATCACCATCTTACACGCTCCTCTGAGCACCTCAAGCATGTATCTGCAGTGCCCTTTAATGTTACCATGAAAGACCCTCAATGTGGTTTGATGGGTTTCATGATCCAAATCTAGACTAGAGTTGGACCTGAGCATTAAAGCTCTTCTGGAGCCACCCCCAGGCACTCACCTGAGTTTTGACAAATGGAACTACTAGATGCTCACCACTGCAGTGCTCTGCCACAAAGCACAAGTCCTTCTGCAATTTTGTTTAAGCAGACTCAGAAGTATGTGTATATAAAAAACACCACATCCACTTCTGCATAGGGGTAGGTCATGGTGCTGGACTTCCATCTGTAAATGCTGAGTAGTTCTGGAAGAGGACAGCAGCGACTTTTCCTCCAGTCTTACCTGCTGGAGCAGAGAAGTCAGCGACAAGATTGGCTGGAACAAATCAGGCAGGTTCAGGCACTGAAGAGCTGGCACTACACAGATTAATCAAATAGATACACAGGGGAAGAATGTTTCCAGTCTCCTTTATTTTCCTTTACAGAAAACTATCAATATAAATCAGCAGAATGTAAAGAAAATATTTCAAATATTTTCCAGTTGAAATCCAAGGCTATAGCTAGCCCTACTGGTACAGCTGGGATGACTTCTTATCTAGAGCCCCAAGACTGTGCTGCATTTTGGGGCAACTCTTGAAACCTAAAGTCCAAGAGCCCATTTATCCCTGGTACATTCTATTCTCACAGATTTGAGCAGGCTCATTTCTGTTTTGCCATTATCTGAGCAACGCAAGATCAACCCTCTGTGAGGCTGAGGATCAATATGACCAGGTGAAAACAAAAGGTGAAAATACATAAGCACAAGCAGGAAGCATCCACGAATAAGTGACACTGCCATCAAGAGAAGGCACTTGAGTTAATTTATCTTGTATTGTTGATTCTTCATTGAGACTTTAGAAAAATAATAATTAAACCTGGGTTCATAGGGCCTTTTTTTTGGTCCCATTTCTTATTTGGTGAATTCTTGTTCCTCTCATGAAAGGGGAAATTTGCAAGAAGTCATCAGGGTCAGACAGACCCCTCTAAGGGATGGATGGGCATAAAGATATTGGCACTTCAAGGCCAGCCTGATTTCTTTGGAAATGGAGGAGTACACACAGATAGTATTCAGGATGCCCCAGTACATACAGCAGCCTCTTGAAAGGAAGCGGCATAGCTTCTGACATGGAGAAATCCTTGGTTCAGTTGTGGTTCCTACTGCTGCCCCATGCTGGTGCTGGACAAGCCATCAGAGCACTCGCTTGTTGGGACTGTCAGAAGTTAGATGAACAAGAAGCTGTGAACAGACGGACAGGAGCAAGTGTCCAGCTGGCGAATTCTCTTCCAGGTTCCCTTGCATCGAGGGTTCCCTACCGCCTGCCAGTGCAACAGCTGATTCCTGAAACACAGTCATAAGAGAAAGAAGGTTCATGTGCTGCACCTCTGCTGCAAGGCAGTCACTTATACATCAATGGCTTAAATCATCCAGTAAATCCTATTTAGTCTGCTAACAACAATTTTCACTCCATGGATTGAATTCTGTCTTTCTAAAGAAAGTAGCAACCACAGTGATGTCCATAGAGTTATAATAGTGTGAAGTAAAGCCACAGTCAGTCAGGAACACTGGACTGGAAGAACGCAGAGCAGCACATGCTGTAGCTGTTATGTCCGAAAGGATTCACAGAAACATTCCCTTGAGGTGCCCAGCATTGCATGGCACAACTCACAAAGCACGCTGACATCCCCATAACTCCTGTACTGAAACACTGGACGGGTTGCAAAGTGGACTAAACACCTTCTCCATTTTTCTTCATAAAACCCATGCTCCCCCTCAGCAGACAGAGCTCTATTGCCTCACACAGCCATCAAGACACCGAGTGAGTACCCAGCACACAACACACAGCACGTGGCTGTGTGAGCAGGTGCTGAGACACGAGCACCTCTGGATAACCGTGACAGTGGAACATTTGCCTGAGCTTTTCTGCCTTGCTTAGAGATACTCACTAACACGGCTTCTGGACAGCAGCTGCCTTGAGGCACCTGACCCACAAGTGTAGGAACAAGGTTACAGGCCTCTTAAGGACAAAAAATAACCAATCAACTGACCCCTTTCCTCCCAGGCAGGCCATCAAAACATTGACCAGAACTGGACAGAGCAACATCCTATTAAAACAACCAAGCAGATCCACAGGCCAAACAGCCACAAATCCTGACACTTAGCTATAGCAAATAGTCCCTTCCCAGATTTTAGCATTTAGGGGTTTAAGGGAACTCACATCAGTGTGTCCTAGCCCTGACCTTTGGAGAAGCACAAATACCACATATGGATCAATTCTTGCCCTGTGCAGAGAGCTGCCCACAGAAGAGCCCAACAACGCCCTAACTTCTGCTTGTTTTATAGTTCTGTGGAAATTGTTATTACTGCTCTAGCTCCACAAAGATAACCCTGCCCTTGGTTTAATGAGATGTCATGCTCCAGAGCAGGGTTTTATGCATCACAGCTGGTTGGAAAAGGCTCACTGGATTTTTCTTTTGGCTTGGAGTAATTTCAAAATACCAGAATGTGCAGAGGGGGGATTAAGATCCCAGATAAAGCAGGCTGTGCACAGAGCTGCCCCACACCCTTAAGAGCTCTGGGCTGCAGCTTTACCTTTAGACAACTTTACTCCTTAGACACATAAGCTGGTAGGGAAGGCAAATACTGACTTCGCTATAAATCAAGTCCGTCCATCCATCCTCTCTCTCCCTCCACACCACATGAGCATGGGCATAAACTGCTGCAGCCTGGACATTTAGGTGCTACAACAGCCACATCTTGCTCCAGATGATGAAGAGCAGCTGATCCTCCTAGAACAGGCTGAGTAACAGTTTCACAGATGTCACTCTGTGCTTTATTTGTAGATCTTTCAGAACACAATCCAAAATTAACCGATCAATTTCGCAGCTCAATGCTCTGCCTTGTTCATCTCATAACCTTTTAGAAGGAAGAAGCCAATGTAAACTAGATTATCCCAGCTATTCTTACCTGATGGCCGCAGATCTAGCCATAAATCAAGGACTTTGGGAAACTTCCTGAGCTTGCATAACAGGGGTTAAAATGAACTAGCATCTTCTACAGAGTGGGAGACAGGTGGAAAGCACAGATAACAAGCATGTCTCTCTAACTTGAGGCATTTATAAGCCAGACTCCACTTAGACACAAGAAGATAATTAGGAAATACTCATCAAAATATACCAGCATTGCTGAGTTTATTTTAAACTCTGTCAGATGTTTTCCTTCCTGAGAGTCACTCTTGGAACAATATCTTGGGGAACTAAAGGCTGGCACAAGCTGCCAAACTGACAGGGCGAGAAGCAAAGCGCAGGCACAGCGTGGGTGGGACAGCAGCAGCTGTGCCTGTGTCCCCGCAGAGCCTCAGCCAGCGGCTCCAGGGACCCGGGCCAGCACGCAATGGCTCAGGTCAGCCCGCCTAACCACCTCTGGGAGGTTACCACAACCTCTTCACATCTCCCGGCAGAGTTACACTGGTCAAAAAAAAATAAAAAAAAAAATAAAATAAAATCAAAATGAGGGTGAACTGATTATATAGCCAGGGACTCGTGAGCAGATCCAGGCAAACTCAACATGTGCTGCATCCTAGCATCAGCTCTGGCTTCCACCACCCTCCTTCTCAGGGCAGCAGTTGCTTTCCCATATTTTTCCACCTTTCTTTACAAGCATCACATTAAGACCCTCTACATCTGGCCAGTGAATCCCAGCCTGAGGAGCTCACCATGCGACCCCTCAGAGCACTGCTCCCTTGCAAGACTGCATGCTCAGACACCGCCACTTACTCTAACAGAAGGCAGAAGCCTTTTTGCAGACATATCCTTCATCCCACTCGATGCTTGTCCCCACCAACAGTCCAATTTCTTCTCAGAGTACACAGAGGTCATGTTTTTCCTCCATGCAACTTGGTAAAAAAAAAAAAAGTATATTGTTTCTGGAAACAAATTAGGGGATAGTCTCTTCATATAGAGAATGCCTATAATAAATACTTGCATTTGAGATGTTGGTAACATGAAAACCAAGCCCTGGACAACAATCTCCTTGACCCATCACTGTAAGGTTAAATAGTGATAAAGAACACCAGACCATGCCCTGGAGATTACCTATCTAGGGGATACGTGGGAGTTATTTAACAAATCCATGTGAAATGTAAGAGAGGCTTCACACACACAGGATGAGGAAGCTACAGACCAGAGACATCATTCACATTCCACCTGCCACTCTCACACTCATCTTTGATAAAGTTGCCCAGCATTGCTGGTTCAAGGAGACTTAAAGTGCATCTCCATTGCCTTTTGTAGCTAGGAGCTTTCTGTCCCTGCCTGTCCTCCAAGCCTATGTTACTACCCTGGCAATGAACCCAGGAGAACACGCACAGTTCTTCAGTTTAGCACACACATGGAGAGCTCACACCAGCCTACAAGATGCCTCAGATGTGACTTCATTTGACATTACAGGGAGTTAACACCAAAAGGGTAAAAGCTCACTGTGTTAAAAGTTGGCTTCCTTCTGGGTGTCACCTGCCCATAATAAAACAGACCCACCAGTTCATCTTACAGACCTCCAGTAAGACTCTGGGAACAATTTCTAGGCTCTGCTCAATTGGGATGGATTTAGAGCACATGCTGAGACATGGGCCAAGTCTTGAATTCAGTGAACCAGTCACCATTCACCCCAGCTCCATTGTCACTACCCCTTTCCAGCCTTCAGGCTGCCAACACCTGACAATCTGATTACCATTCCTAAAGGACAAAGTTCCATTTTCTTCATGCTTCCATTCCACAAACGGTGCCAGTCACTGGATCAGGCAAATGAAAATGCTCTTCTCTTTTTGCAGCCCAATGAGGAAACTAATTACTGAATATATTTTTTATATTGCTTAATCTGATGTTCCTGTCTGGCTCCAGGGTTTTAGTAAAATAACATTATTGTAAGCTTTTATAATCATCTAGATGTTGAATGCAGGTAAGAACTACTCATGACCACACCAGTTAAGATTTTTTTTTTTTCTTTATCTAAAAGCTTTTGGAACCTTTGTACATAACAAGCTGAGGCAGGGAAGGAAAAGACTCTAACATGACTTCCTCTTACTAAAAGCCTGAGAAAAACCCTGCCTAACAAGGCCATTATTGGCAGTCTTGGTAGTGCAATACATTGTGTGCTTGAGCCCTGACAACCCTTGTTCAGAGTTTCTAATTCAAATGAAGGCGCTTATTTCAACATTTATGTCATTTTTAACAATACCTCTGCCCAGCACTGATGGGCAGTAATTTTCAAAGGCAGGGCTGCTAACCAGTTTCAGAGAACACCTTAATTAACTAACAACAGGGTTAAGAGCATCAGGATAAAAGTGGTGCAGAGGTTGTGCCTCCAGTGACCACAGCAGAGCCTTGGGACCCAGGACTCCTCTGTTGCTCGCTGTGTCACAGACATGTTTTGCAGCTTCGAGCCCTTCTCTTCATCTTTACTAGAGTCTGCCCAATTTTTATGACCTAGTTAGTCCTCATCAATCACCCCAAATCTTTTCAGCTTTCTAGGGAAAGGATGCTGAAATTGCATAGATTTAACAGTACTTCCATCCAAACTCAGGTGCCAGCACATACCCCAAGTCCCTAAGCCAGCTGCCACTCACCAGGTATACTTATAAATGGTCACTTATAGAAACAAAATCCCCAATGCTTAAAAAACAGAAATAGGTTTGGGTTTATTTGACATCTGACAGGACTGTTAACCTTAGAAGCATGGCTGGAGTGTCTCTAAAATGAAAGAATTCCACAGCTGCGCCACTTAAAAGTCAGTAAGATTTAGCAGGCTATGTGCAGGTACTCCCACACTTCAGTCCTGGCTCTGACACTGGTTTAATACACAAGCTTCACCAGGTCATTTCAACTCTGCAAGAAACTTATGGTATGCAACAAAGACCAGTTTATATATGTAGAGTACTCCACAGAGCTGCACGCAGCACATTATGAAACTGCGACAAGCAGATCAAGGGAGAAGAATGAAAATTCAACAAGAAAACTAAAGCTAAAACTCTTACTTTTTGCTTCCACTGCCATCCCCATAACAATGAAGACTTCTGGAGTCTAAAGCTGGGTACTGACACTCCACGCAGACGGTGTGACCCTCCCTGAGATACCGCATCCAGTGAGTGTGCGAGTGGTGGCTCTGCAAGCAGCCCGGCGTGATGGCCACAAGCTGGAATTCAACACAGTACCTGCAAACAAAATAACCCAGTAGGTTAGCTCAATAACCCGATGAGAACCCACAGGACTGGAAGAATCACACTAAACTGGGTTACCATAGATCACAAATTGAAGGGGGAAAAAAAAAAAAAAAGAAAAAGAAAAAAACAAACCAACCAACCAACCAAAAGCCTCACAAACACAAGAAAAATCCTCACTGGTAAAAACCTCAACATGTGATATACTTGCATTTTAACATAGCTAAATGGGAAATAACTACTCTGTTAGTTTTATTCCTACACCACTACTGGTGTTTTCAATTGACCTATCAAAAAATATCAGGTATTATTGGCATCTGTTTTTACAGAGGCGTAAGATTGGTCAAGCATTTGACTAAAGCAAAAAAATAAAAAACCAAACCCAACAAACAGGTCTTCTGATTCCAAGTCTGGTACCCATTTGCAGAACCACACTTTATTATCTACTCTTGGTTAATTATAATGGGTTTTTTTGAGCAACTTGCAACAGGAGCTATAATTTGGTCCATAAAGGTTTCTCCTAAGAGTGAGGTTGTCATATCTCAGTGGAGGACTGCCAGACTAACACAGAACTTCTGCCCTGCTCAAACTTCTCTATGCTTTTCATTTTAACTGAACCTGAGAGGAACACCCAAAAGAATTGGCCTTGTTTGAGGAGGAAAACCAAGGAAATTCAGTAATGATCTGTAAACACAGCAGAGAAGTGGGCTCTAGTCTAGACTGGTTCTGTATCAGTTATCACAGGGATTTCTGAACACTTCAAGTAGCACACTGAACCACATGAGCAGTTTGCCTCCTTGTCATATCCAAGGGAAAGAGAGCAAGGATAGATACAGATACAGCTGTACCCTGCTCTAAGAGCTGCCCTGCTGCTGGGAAACGCTGATTCCCATCGATAAAAAGTGGGGCTCAAAAGTGCAACCAGAGAGACGGTGAAGGTGGAGTACAACCGAGCCCCCGTGCCGAGGCTCCAACTTACCCTGCTCTTTCTTTGCTATCAGCTGCAGCTCTTTTTTTCCTCGCTTTTCCAAACCCTCCTGTTGTTATTAATGCTGGGACTGTATATATCAAAGAGAAAGAGTACATGGCATGAGTGGCAATACTGCACTAAGACTGTTTATGTCTGGAAAACAGTAAATATAGGCTTTTAACGTCATACAGTTTTATCTTCAGAAGGATGCAAAACCAATTCCAATTTGTGTTTTCATATTATCTGTGACCATTAACCATTTAAATGAAAAGAGAATCTGCATTGTTGCCAGATTTTTGCCTGAGCAGAGTGAGCCTACTTATCAGGCACACCCAAAAGACAGAGGGAAGTGGCAATATTCACTGAATACCAACTCTCAACAGGTTTGAAGAAGTCAGTTGTATCCAACATCCAGGCTGGACAGATTTTGATCCCAAAATAAAAGCAGTTCTTTTAAAAAAAATCAGTAAAGGTATGTCATGAAAAGTTGATTTGAACAAACTGAAATCAGGAATTTTTTCCAGAATTAGATGGAAGTCTCCTCTGCCTGCACTCTGCTCCAGTGCAGAGAAGTCATACCTTGCCTTTGATGGGTATTGCTCCTTCCATAACATTTTGCAGATGACTCATAAAATTTAAAAAAGAAAAAAAACTTGCTCAACAGCTACTTACAGAAGTTTTAAACAGGCATAAATCTACCCACTCTATCAAAGTTGCCAGAGATTTATACTTGTATAAGTGAGATCACAACTGGCCTGTAATATTTCACTTTTGAAACAGAGCAGATGCCAGCAAACGGCAGGCACCACTTTCACACAGTCCCAGGATGGATATCTCCAAGCCCCTGTGTGAAGACCTCAGCTCGCAGACAAGCTCAGAGCAAACATGCTGGTGCCTGAAAACAACTCTTTTCAAATACAGTAAGGACAGATTATCTCTGCTGACCCAAACAACAGTCCTCCCCCCAGTTACCCAGACACTTACATTTTCAGCTGACTTACTCAGGGACTGTTTGCACTCTGTTCCTTGCCGAGTCCAGTACTCCACGCAGCCAGCCCTCTCCTCCAGGGCAGGGCACCCCTCTCCTCCATTCCTGGGCTCCTGGATGACGTGTCTTCTCCGCACACGGTACGTTGTCTTACAAGGCTCTGCGCAGCCACTCCAGACACTCCACTGAGATACGACACAGGGGATAACTGGAGGAAGAGTAAAAAACAGGGATGTCGAAGGTTACAGAAATGATGCCAGCAATGTATCTTCTCCAGAGAAGACACTTTTTGACATAGTTCAGCACAACCTTCCTTACTTCGCACCTGTCCCACAGTTGTGTTGGGCAGTTCCCAGTAGCTCTGCTCCCAGGAATTACCTGCCCAGAAGCTCCAGCCATCCAGGCCAGTCTACATGAGGTCAGTCACCTCTCTCTCCTACACCACTGCAAACTTCCCCTGCAAAGTGGGACCTGCACAGGATTAACTGAGAAAAGTTTTAAAATTAGATGAGGTCAAATTGAGTGACAGGAAAGAGCAGGATAAAGAGAAGGAAAGGAAGGCTACTGGAGATGCTGCAGGCCTGAAATCTTACTGACCTGTCTTGCAAGACATCACACAGCAAATGATGACCAGCCATGGAATTTGGACCATCACACAGCAGGCTGGAGTTGAGTTCAAGAATCAAAATGAAATACAATAGCTTCCACTTAGCACACGTTGGAACCAATCCCGAAACACTCTGAGGATGTGACTTGTTACTTTAAATTTTGGTAACCTGCGCTAAATAATGAACGCTTCAAAAATCTTCACAACACTGAGCACCCCTACTTGTTCTCACACAGTATCCACAGTGCTAAACTCCTAAGCTTTGGCCTCCACAGAGCTGAAGAAACGTCTTCCTTCAGTATTCAACATCCCGCCCATTCCGTCTGAAACACAGACGTCTGTGTCACACATCCCCTTTTGTTCCCTCTTCCCCAGGAGCATGCCCACAGTTGGGTTTCATAGGATTGAATCTTTGGAGAGAACTATCAAGAATAGCACAGGAATCACTTCAGCACAAGAGCATCCAGGCAACCTGGAACCAGAGCCCATGATATATTTGATCCGTTGTACTTAACCAACACAACCTAAGCATCAAGACCACCACCTTTGGAGGAAAGCACTTTCTTCATCCACATAGTCTTAGTTGGCTACAGTCCCTCTTGCATTTGTATCTCGCGATTGAGCTGGGCCAGTGTGTGACAACAGCCACACCAGCACTTCTGTGGACATCAAACTTCAGCTGTACCACTGAACAGGTGTCTTATCAGGTTTCCTACCTTGCTGGTTCAGCCAGTGGGTGCCTCACGCACGCAGGGACCAGCTAAAGGCAAGCACCACCACCTCACATACGCTACGGGAAGGACTGCGCTTGCAAACTACCTTCCACCTGTGAGTACTCAAGAGGCAAACTATCCACGGGCAGAAAGACCCCTGACACCAAGCTCAGCACAAGGAACTCCTCAGTTCTGAGCCCAGCTCCACCACTAATCTATCACTCAATTTAAAGTTGTGGATGAGCCCATTCAAGTCCATTACAGCCGCTATGCTCAGCACCTTACAGCCACTGGCATTCGCACTCCACTGACAAAGGCATTCACAAGCCTGAGTCCCACTGATTTTATAGGGACAATAAGCTGCTAAATGCTGTTGTGAATCCCTACGTGCAGTGCTGTGGTGAATCGAAGCCTTTCTGAGCAGCTGGAGCTTTATACTTCAATTTATTCTCCCAAGGAACACAGATAACTCCTCATTACCACATTAACCTCATTTTAAACTGCCCTTGTCTTCAGAAACTATAGGAAGATGCTTCAAACACCATTGTTTTTCTTCTTTGTCTAAAGTCACCACAAACAGCTTCTTCAAACCTATTCAGTGATTAGGAATTAAATCAATTATCTAAGTAACTGAGACATTTTATATATGCATTTTTATATATGCACCACCGAAAAAAAAAAAAAAAGATAAAAAAAGCCTGTGAATTGGATTGTAGGCTACCCAGCACTGTAATGCTTCTGTGCATCTGATTTATTCAGAATATTCTGCTCTCTTCAGTTTTGTTTGGTGTCATATATTAATGACTTTGCCTTAATATTTTGCTTTACAATTCAGTTTGATACAGTAGCTCTCTCGTGGTGGGAGAAAGGTGAGGAAAAAGGAAGAGGCCAGGCTACAAACGTAATACAAGTCAAAGCACAGTGGGGTTCCTCACATCCAGCACAAGCGAATCACACGAAATAACGCAGCAATACCACATCCTGCACAAACCCAGCTTCCTCGCCTCATCTCCAAGAGCGGGATGCTGTTATTCCTCCAGTAAGCCACAGGATGGCACTGGGTTGGCAGGAGGGCTGCAGCTGTGACACCAGTACCACTGCAAAGGTGCCCAGCATAGATAGGGAGCAGTGGCTGCCCTTTGCTATCCCCTCACAATACCCTACAAGGACCTGCTAAAACATTTTTATTACTCTTCTGTAATAGGAAGAACATTTCCAGTTTAGTAAAGCTCTGGCCCAGGCTGCCCAGGAAAGTGCTGGAGTCCCCATCCCTGGAGGGATTTAGAAGCTGTGAAGATGTGGTGCTGTGGGACATGGTCTAGTGGTGACCTGGCAGTGCTGGCTTAACGATTGGGCTCGATGATCTCTCTTCCAACTAAAACGATTCTATGAATAAGAGATGAGGGGTTCCCACCTATCTCAGTTATCCCTGATGACTGCCAAGAGCCACAGGATTTAGGGACAACCTTGCTCAGACATCAAAGGCACTGGGGCATCCAGCACCAACACACCCTACACCTGACAGCCCTGAGAGGGGGCTAGCTAAGCTGCAGACCCAGAGTGCCCCAAGGCAGGTTTGCAGGATCCCACGGGCAGCACTTTTACGCTCACTGCTGCACTTGGGAGCTGCCGGTCTGCAGACCCGCCAGGCTGTCCTCGTTCACAGACATAGCTTGTTTAAATCATTTTGGAACGAACTTATTTCTCACCCACTTTCCAAGTCTCTCTTGAAAGGAAAAAAGGCAATTAAATCACGGGAATGTCTGCCCATCTGCCTAGAGCAAAACTCTGCTAAGGCAGAGCTATGCAGGTCTGGAAAAAAAAAAAAAGGCATGGTGTGAGCGGGTGAGACTCCTTGAGGATGCTGTTTGTGGGATGGGGATATGAGACTGCACCACTCACTAAAGTAACTTACCTTCTTAACTCACCCCCGCACTTCGGCGTTAGAGATTTACGGTGGGAGCGATGCTGCGCTGCCCGGGGACCCGGCTCTCGCCAGGTCGCACGCAGAGCGGCGGCCGCACGCTGCAGCCGTCGATGCCTTTAGCAGGGCGGCGCGGAGCGAGCAGGCGCTCATCATCTGAACCCATCCACAGGGATTCAGCCCAGGAGGAGGAAAGGGATCTGGGGATTCTGGCTCAGCCGGGAAACGTCCCGTTTCACGTTTCTGACCCCCACGAACACGCGGCACTGTGCCGGGCCCGGCCCGCTGCTGCTCCGGGAGACACCAGCACCTCCGAGAGCCTCAACCCAGGCAGGGAGCGGGGTGCCCGCAGCATCCCTCCTTCGGCCCCCGCCTGCTCCTCCCACGAGTCAAGCGGAGCCCGGCGGCGCTTTCAAACGCGGCCAGAGCCCCGGGGGCGGGCAGGGGCCGGTCAGCTCGGGAGAAGCCGGGGACAGCCGGGCCCGGGAGCAGCCGCGGCCCCACCGGCCACTCACCTGGGCAGGCCTCCAGTATTATTATATCAAGAGATTCCAGCTAAGATTTTATTTGTCTCTGTTATGTCAAGGAATATACTTGAAAATAGTA
>WUAM01000160.1:3325719-3343335 GCA_024336885.1 Actenoides hombroni | reverse complement strand
CCGGTCGGCGGGGCTCGGGCGCCGCCTCGGCTCGGAGCTGCTCGGGGTCGGCGGCGTCCCCGGCCCGGGCACCCCCGCTGCTCAGGGGGCCGGGTGTCAGAGCAGCGCCTCGGCCGCTGTGGTGCCCTGACAGCCGTTTGCAGTAACCGCCCTTCTTCACACGAACACCCTTCGTTTTCCTGAAGGCACCGTAGCGTTCGTTTGCCTTAAACCTTCAGGGCATCGCACGATGCCCGTGCATCCGACAGTTCCGTTTCTGCAGACTTTTAAAGCTAAAGGGTGTAAATTCTGCACGGACTGCGAGCACCTCCCAGCCAAATTACCATAAAGATTATAATAAAAAAAAATAATTATAAAAGAGACTGTTCTTTTGCCAGATTTGACTCCAGTATACCTCAGGAGCCATTGAAAACCTGAAAGTACTTCATTCCCAGTACAGCAGCTTGGGAGAAACACAATCCAGATGCCTCTCTATACTGTCTCGCTACAGAATCACTCTGAATTTTCTGCTTACTTTCAAATGCAAGAAGCTTAAAGTGATTAGAACCACTCCTGTGAATTATTTAGTTATTCACTAAGAAACTAAAGGCTTTACTGTAACTTACCATCAAACAGTCTTGCTCTAAAATATTGATCACAACAGATGTTATACCTTGCTGAATAGTGAACTGGGTTTTATAAAACCCACCCACTGGTTTTTGTGCGATTGATGATGCTGTTGTACTAACAGGGAGTATGGGAAAAGCATTCCTGCTTCAGGAAGACTGCAGAAGAGATGCTTCTAGAAAAAAACAGAAAATAATATTAGAGGACAGTCTAATACCTTCATCACGTGCAATGCTGGAGGCATGGAAGCAGAGGAGACCTGGTACTGCACCAGCTCAGGCATAACATGGTAAAATGTTCCAAAAAGATAAGAACTAAGAGGAACTTTAACTTTTTTTGTATGTCAGTAGAGGTCTGTAGCAAAGGACAGATGTCTCGTTTTCTTGGCAGTGGTCAGATATAGTCACCTTTGAAATCACACGTGTAACAAATCCTGCAGTGGACAAGAGGCAAAAAGGCCAGAAAAGGAAAGAGAAGAGCACTAGAAATCAGAGGCCATGGGGTCTAGGAAGCAGGAATTTAATGGTACCAGGTGTTAATTCCTGCCTCTGCTGATGAGTCACTCACTGTGTGACCACGGGTAAGTCATTTAATCAATGTATGTCTCATTCTTGATCTAGAACAGGAAGAACATTCAAAAGGAGATTGCATTACTCAGCTCATTAGTCAACAGAAACCAGAGGCCTGAGTAGCTCTTGCGCAATTAACTGAGGGGCAGTAACAGAGTACACTGCCCAGGTGTTCCTGCTTCCAGCACTGGTGCTGCCATGCTCCAAGCTCCAAGTCCTCATGCCAACAGTTGTTGAGGTAAGAGAAACACACATTATTTGCGACATAGAGAACTGAATGAAAGAAAATCAGCTTTAGAAAGCAATGTGTCCATATAAAGACTGCAATATTCACTGACCTTGTGCTGTTGGGAAAATTGGATCTGTGTCCAGACTTCTCAGTGGGGTTTATATTCAACCCACCCCCACCTAAAGTTCTTGGAAGCAAACTTTTTTGCTCATCTCACATTCCCAGTCTGAAAGGAGAAGTTCTCCTTGTTCTGGTTTGCCATAGCCCTAGAGGATTTTTTTTAGGGTTTGGGGTTTTTTTTTCCCCCCTGACAGGCTCAAAAGATGGTAATGGTAAAGTAGCCAAGGAAAACACAGCCCAAGCCATGCTGGACCCTATCAGCCCAGCAACAGATTTCTTGCAAGACAATTGCTGAGTCTAAAAGTGGGACTGTTGGCCCTATAAGGAATACTGGAACCAAGCAAGTGTGTTTTATAGAAAGGAAGTGTGGCTAGTCCATCTAACCAGGAGAGGTTCAGGAGCAGAACAGATTGCAGGGCTGCCCTTGGCAGCAGAGACTGTGTCTTCCAACCTACAGGGAACATCAAGAGGCAGCGCACTAGGGCAGGTGGGAATAGAGCTGCTTTCCTGCCTGGCCACACAGGGTTCCTGCCCTCTCGCTCATTATTCTTTGCTTAATTAAGCTGCAGTGTACTGCAGCTGCCACTGACCCAGTTCCCAGAGGCCCTCCTGCTCCCTTCGTTAGCTCTGAGGGGCAGGAGAATGCCACAGATGGAAAGTCCCTTCCAAAGGACAAAGGGAAGCTTACTCTCACTTTCACTCTGGATAGTTAATCAGTGTCCTTGCCTGCACCACAGGCTGATCCACCCATCTGTGGAATGGGGAATGCTGTCCAATACCAGGCCCTTCTTAAAGTTTATTTTGCCATAACTTTCTCCTCATGAAACAAACAAAAAAAAAAAACAACCAAACAACGAAACCAAAAAGTAGCCTGGATAGGATTTACAAGGTTTTTCAATATCCTGCTCCCAAGTGTTCACCTCTTTGCCTCTATACCCCTATCACCTGATACTTTATACATCAGGATGGCAGTATTTTTGTTCCGTTTGCACAGCCCCTTGTACTTCATGTCCCTTGGGCAGGACTTGAATTCCTGTGCATTCCAGCAACAAGGAAACTAGCAGAGCTATCAATACACAGCATCAAAAAGAAAAATTTTCTGTTTTAGAGTGTCTGATTTTACTTTGCATTGTCACAGCCAAGTCTGTAAAAGCATAGAAGGAAAGGAGCCAACCAAGTGATCTGATTTCTTGGAGCCGATTCCTACAGATGTGTGAAGGCCATGGGTGAGCTGGCTGTTACCTCATTCAAACCCTTCTCCAAGGCTGTCACAAGGGATGCTCTACTTGTTCATTATATTTCAGCAAGAAGTACCACCAGTTCACACAGGCTTTCAGAACATGACGCAAATCAACAGCAATGGCAACAATACCTGTCCCAAAGAAGACAAAGGTCAGTATTTCCACCTACACTTCTGCTGCTGTGAACAGGTACTCACTTCAAAATCAATTTCCGCAGCAGAGTCTGTTCTGTGATCTGCTGCCTTTCCTGTCTCACATCCAGAGCATGCAAGGGCACACTTTGCCAGGCTTTGCTGGTGAGACTTTTAGTGCACGTGGCTCTAAACAGTCTACGTTCTTCTGGGCATAGAAGAGCACAGGAGGAATTCTGGTTGCACATAGCAACTTTGTTCTCAGCTTTTAAATATCAGCAGGGAAGTAGAGAAACCCTTAGAAATTTTAGTGTTTTCAAATAAAAGCTGGAGCAAACGATCTAATAGAAGCAGCAAAACTCAAAAAAATGAGAAACCCAGCAAGAAGCTGAGTCCTTTTAGGACAGTTGAAAAATCAGCAACTTTGTTCTAACCAGAGACAGCAATTGTACAAATCAAAACTGAATGCCAGCTCTCTTCAGCTCTCCACCCTTTGGAAGCTGAGCTCCTAAACTGTAATTAAGAACAAACCTCCCATCCTTTTCTTTCTATCCCATCCTGTTTCTGGGGATATCCCCCTTCATGAAATGATGCTTCAGCCTCCTCCAAAACAGGCTGTTTCCTTCTCAGCTGTGTTTACATTCAGGCACAAGCCCTGTGTTTCTTCTTGCTCTTCTCAGGCTGCTGCTCTGGCTGAGCAACAGCAATTGCCCTTAAGGCCCTGCCTGCCTGTACTGAAGACAAAGTGCAGCAGAGGAGAGGACCACCAGCGTGAATCCAAAGAGACTGAATTGCCCCACGTTATTCTTAACTGACTCCCCCTTTCAAACTGTCCATTGTGCTTGTGCCTGACTGATCAGGCAGAACAGGGGCAAGCTGGCCTCACGCCAAGGCCAAAGCAACTGCTGTGGTTTTGTGTTCACAGCACTTATCTGATTCTGTAGTTTGCTGAACGTTTTCCCGTCCCAGATCCCTCGCTCTGTGTGGCAGATAGGGGGAAAAAAAAAAAAAAAAAAGCCTCCAGCTCAGGAAAAGCAGGGAACACAAGCAAGAAACACCTGGCCATCTCTGAGAATTCACCTGCCTGACTATTCCATTGAAGCCACTCACCTGATGTTTTACCGTTCGTTTCATTAAAGTGTTTTAACTCCCTTCCCTCTGCCCTGGCAGATGAGATGCTTTGAAGAATCTCAGCCCTTCTTTCTATCCTAGACCCTGCTATCCTAGTCCTAGTCCTGCCAGCCCCAGCTCTCAACAGATGAGTTGAGTGCACACAGATCTTTCTTAAGACAGGTGTCCTTTGCACAAGCTAGTGCAAAGTGTCCTCTTACTCCTCCTCAGAGCTGATCTAACCATAACAGAGCAGCAACTTGGATTTGAGCTGAGAATGCTGCTGAGAAAAAGCTGTTTATTCATTCACTAGAAAAGCTGCATTGGGTCAAACACACCAACCTGTCTACTCCAGCAGCTGCCTATTTTCAATAGTGCTGAGAGCAGGAGGGAATATAAGATAGGTTGAACGTATAATAGTATTTCCCCAAAATGTTCTTACACCTCTGGTAATTTCACCTCCAGGATTTCTTAATAGATGGTGCCTATGCATCAATCTATCTTATACAAATTCTCTCATTTTAAGCTTTGTGAACTTTCATCAACCAGTTTCTTACAGCAGAATGCTGCAGTTGTTTCAGACTTACCATCAGCTGGTTTAATTTAATCCCTAATTCTTGTATTAGAAGAGACAGGGAACAATCAATTCTCATATTTTCTCAAGACCACTTGGGATTTTATAGATCTCCATTGAATTGTCCTTTTATCATCCCTCCTGCAGACTGGAGAAACATTCTGCCCAGAAGGGCTGCCTGGCCAGTGATTGAGTCAGTGAGAGGTGCCACCATCCCAGCTGCATTTCTAACATCCAGTTCCTCATCTGCTTACCTCACAGATCCTGCCTCTCAAGCCTTTCTTTAGGTTAGCTAACCTTTGACAGCAAAAGAAACTGCTTTCCCATGTAACCCACTCAGAGTATGAATTCAGGCACTAAAGGCTAAGATGAAAACAAATGCATGCAGGCAGATAACAAGTTCTTAATGCTTAGAAAAAGAGTCTCATGTGAAAATATCTAAATGCAAGAATTAAGGGTTTTTTTCTTTCTTTTGTCAAACTCAATAATAGTAAGAACTAGAGGAGCTGACTGATTTACTTCCACACCTGCTCCTGCTTTCTTCAAGTGCCTGTCTGCCTGCTTACCACAGGCACCCTGTGCAGAAAGCCATAATTTAAAAAGTGTTGGGGGGTCAGGAAAGGAAGGAAGACTAAGCACTGAGTCTTAAAAATGGCTTATTTGACAAAAGATTCAGGTGGAATTTTAATTTATGAAGACCAGTGAGAAAAGAATACATCTGCAGGGATCCTAATGCCGCTTTACTTGGAGGAGTTTCAAACTCTGTACTGTGATTCTCTCCTTCATGATGTCCTTTGAGATCTTAGAAGTGAAAACACCTTTAAACATCATTCCTCTTCTGTACACATCTGCTAGTTTTTACCACACAGCAACGCGGGAGAAGAGCTGATACCAAGAAAAGGTTCAGAGATTTTCCTGAAGAAAAATTAGATTATGAGCCCAGGTATTTGAGATTCCTTTGTTATTTTCCAGAATGGAGGAGAACATTGAACCAAATAGTCCTAAACTCCACCTGCAAATAAAGCCCACTGAGGAACAGTCCTATACTGGCAAAGGGGTGAGCTCTCATTAGGGCTGAAATGGCTATTGACCCAGGGACCAAAAACCATTTCCTCTAGAAAAAAAACCCCTTTTTGTTAGACCTGGACTTTCCTGCATGTGCTCAGGAGACCAGCAACTGCTGCACATATCTTCAGATGTATCTTTACTACCCTTGTAAAACTCACCCTCAGCTGGCTGCAAAGATGAGAACCACATGAGCTTCCCAGAGAGAGTGCCTAGAGGGCATAGCAGTCTTCTCCAGAGCACTCCTGTATGACCAGCTAGATCCAAAGCATCTGCTGCTTTTCAGCTCACCAGTTTTGTCCCCCAGATGCAGACTCTTAAGGTACTGCTGAGAGAATCCCCACCATGGCAGAACAGTTATGGCTGAGCAAACACCGCCTTGAAGACCAAAAGCATTCACCCTTGATAAAGGCTTCATCTCAACATGGCAAAACTAGTGTCTCCAGCAGACTCCAATACATGGGAAGTATGATCTGCTTTTTCTGCCTTCTCCTTTCTCATATATATTAGACCATGTGGGAAAGTTGGGCTAAAAGAGAAGCAGGGCAGTCCCACTCCCTTTACTCAGATGTGGCCATAGGCACAGAGAACACTGGTGTTAGTCTTCTCTCTTCTGCCAAAAGCTACTATACAACCCCATCACATAGTGCCTCTTCACAGAGAGCAAGGCTATGACTCACCCCAGGGCATAAAGGAAACAAACTCATTGTCATTAAAAAGCTATTATGTTTAATGAAAGCTGGAGAATGTTCAAAGTGGCCAGAAGTCTTATTTAGAAAATAGGAAAGACAAATACTTTAATAAAAAGCTTTTAGTGGTTTTTCTCTCTGGCTCTTTTGCTTTCCCAAAGAAAATGAAACTTTTCTGAACATGGTACTTTCAGTTCGCTTTTTCTTTTCCTAAAAGAAAATAAAGGAACAATTTGTGAGAGTCTGAGCCATGAGAGAGGACCCTGTGAACATGGTAAAGCCATATTCCTTCCCCTAAGCAGAAGAAAAGCCTTGAACAGGTTTGCATGGAAGTCAAACCTGGAATTTTCCCCTAGTCTGTGAAGGCCCAGGTGACACCTGACTACATAAAGCATTATTTGGAACCTTTTAAATGCAGAATAACCCCATGACACAGCATACTCTCTAGCAGAAGGAACACAACGCCTAGATCCTCAAGCTACACATGCAATGAAAAGCAGTGCCTCTCTTTTCAGATGCCTCCCAAACTAGCTCCATTCTCATGCTTTCACCAGCTGCCTCCACAGACAACTGCCTCCTCCTTGAGCCCTTGCCCCTTGGCACCCTCCTCCAGCAATGCTTCTCCTGCAGCCCACGCCACATGGTGAGATGGCTCCAGGAGCAGCAGCAGCAGCCACCCCTCCCTTCACTGACTGGGGCTGTGGCTTAGTGCTCCTTTCTTCTATAGCCTGTGGGATATTGCTGCTGGTGTTTAAGGATGGAAGAGGTCATCAGGGAGATTCTTTAGTCACAAGGCAGCAGCTGCAGCTTGGCATAGGCCAGAATCCAGGCCCCTTTATTTTTTCACAATCTTAGAAGGTTAAGTTGAAATAACTAAAACATCCTAATTTTCTGTGACTGATAAATCTAAGAGAAACGTCAAAGGATTTTTTACAATGGTTTTCCTAAAAGAAACAATAAAAATGGATATTGTCCTCCCATGCAGCATAAGTGTCATGGTAAACTAATCCACCCACAGCTAAAGAAAACCCTATTTATTTATTTACTGAATTGTCAAGTCAGTTGAACTGTTTTATGAGTCAAGAATTGCAAATGGCTCATAAGCAAGTTGCAGCATCAGGCTCCAGGGTGACACAGCACTTGTCCCTGGGACCTTGCACAACACAGGAACAGTTGGGAAGAGCCTTCAGTACAGTTTCTTCAATGCAGTCATCACCTAGACCATGCATCTTTTGCTCTGCTAAAGCTCTCCCAGACGTTAGGGAGCAAAGCAAAGGGAAAGCAAATGTTAAAGTGGTTTTAATGCTTTAACCACTTCAACCACTTAAACAGGACATTGAGGTGTCTCTCTAAATTCAAGAGCATGCTTAAATATGGTACTTGAAATATTACACTGCACACAGACATAACTGTTCTGATTAATCAGGCTCTGTAATGAGATATACAAGCTGCAGAAGAAAGCAGATGTACTTAATATAACCGATCCTGTTTTTACATTGCCTGTTGATTGCACAGACTAAGAAACCATGGCTTTAAATAAATCCCTCCAATAAGCTGAGCACACAGTAGTATTTGACTGAGATAGGTGAAGTTTGAAAGACAATTGCTTCAGTATCGATGTATATTTCAGAAATTTAAATTGCCCAGTTGGAAAATGGGTTGAATATTGCCAACACTAGCCAAGGTTTTAGCTGACACTGGTAACAGAAAAACAACTGATTTCTGATTACACTGACTGGATCTCTGTGGTCCAGGTGCTGCCTGTACCACACGGTCACAATGACTTTGTTTTGTACATGTCAAATTGTCAAGGAGCCAAAGAGGGCAGAGGACAGACCCCAGTTAAATCTCTGCTGTGCAGAGTTCCTGAGTCCACAAAGGTTTGATCCACACCACTGCCTGCCAGAGATAATCTGAGTGCGTGGCAACTCATGGATGCAATGAGTCAGATGCATCTGGTGCAATCTGCCCACCAAGTGGCATGGAAATGACTGTTTCAGTGTTCTTAGCAAAGTCTGATCCTGCTGGGTCCTATCTACCAAAGAGGCCTCATTTGTGCCAGCAGTTCTGTCTTTTCACTGGACTGAGCATCTGTAGGATTAGATTCAGAACAAATGAGTCCTAATTTCTGTGCCCCTCCTCGGGTTTGGAGCTACATTGCCTCTTGAAACATACTAATTTCCCCTTGTTTCAACAGGAAAAAGGTAGCAAATTGACCCTTGTAAAGTAATGAAGTTACAGCTAGTCTACAAAGAAGCAGATAGTAATTTGCAGTAGGGTACCACTTTGGGATGAAACCAGAGGCCTTATCTACACTGATTATATTTCCACAAGAGATTCAAGGCACGCATCTGCACAAATTCATCTCTCTAGATGATAGCTAAACACTTCACACAACATTAATGAGCAGCACAGGAATATGATGCAAAATAGACCTAAAAACCAAAGCATTGACCCAAACTCACAGAAGTCACTTTCACCACAGAGAGTCCTTTTCATGGCTGGCATTTCTAAGTGTGACCACAAAGCAGCACGCAGTGATGGCAGGGATGAAAATAAAACAGAACCCATAACACTACCTCAGCTATTTAACATCTTTTTTCAGTTGATATGATTTACATGACAGAAACAGACACATTTATTTTCGTGAAAGCAGCTGGCACGGGCAAGCACTCACCAGTCAGGCATTCATGTTCCTTGGGCAAAACCAAGTCACAGGGAGCTCTGCACTTTGCAATTTAATAAATGCAAAGAGAAAAAGATTTTGCTTTATTTGATTTGGAACACCGTGTTCTGATTTATTTTTTTTTTCCTTCTCCTCTAGAAATTAGCTTTTTTACTATTTCAACACTATTTCAGCTATACCCAGGTTTGGATTAAAGAACTCTGGAAGAAACTTAATCCACCTCCTCAATGCACATTGCTCTTTTCATATACCTCTTTCAATACCCAGGTTCCCACTCAGATCCATAAAAAATGATGCCATAAATTACAACATGAAGAAAAATCTGGTAAACAACAAGTTAAAAAAAAATTAACTGAGGAAACTTTTTTTTTTCCCCTTTGCTATTAAGGTGTGTTTTATATAAACAAACTGTAAAACTCCACCAAGGTATTTCAAACAGAATTTAATTTTCATTGCTAAGAAACTTGCTATACTTTTCTTACAGTAACTGCAGGAAGTAGCACATTAAAGACACCTTTGTGGCGTGTGGAAAGATATGGGCTAGAAAAAGTTTGATCTAAAACAATTTAGCAGATGGAGATGTTTCTAGATAGCGTGTTCAGGAGACTCTGGTGTGGGAGTCCCTTATTTCTTTCTTATCAGTGAGGATAATTGCATGAAGACAGGACTCTACTGACATTCTCATGTCAGAAGGTGTATGCATTTGGTGTTGAAAAATCACAGTTAGGCATCGTGGAAGTTTTAACAGCGATGCACACAGAGGATACTAAGATTTGGGGAGAATGGGTTAACTGCACCCTCTCCTATTTCTTCTGAACTGCTTTTGCCCCGAGACCTCACAACAAGTTTACACGGGCCGACTACCAAATCCAACTCTCCGAGTCTTCTGGTAGGATCTGCCCTTTAGCCTGTTGCCTCCAGGATGTGGGCCACGAGGCCCTGCATATTTTTGTGGTTTGGGGCTCACTAGCGACTTTTGACAAGTTAGATTAATGGTACCACGGGTGGCAAAGGAATGCATTTTGCTGAATGACCAGAGCTGCCTACAGACCTCACAGCTATCGTTCAGTAGCTCGACCAGGATTTTATCTTAATACATCACAAAGAAACAAGAACTTTTTTTGTTTCTTTTCCCAAAACTGTATTTCCACAAACCTATCTGACCCTGCCAAGTTGCTTTAAAAATTAACAGAAGTGCCGTACATTTCTGTTTTATCTGCAGCTCGGAATTGCTATCAACACCATCTGACTCAGAGCCTTAAAGAAAACAGTCAGGAGTAGACATCTGGATGACAGAAGAGGTCACTAGACTTTAAATAATGACATTCTGAAAGGACTTTTAGTACCATTCCTAACTAGTCCAAGAAATTTGCATTATAGGCCCAAATGACCTTAATACTATCTCTGACTATTCCTTTTGTGTTTCTGCTGCTAATGAAAATAACACTTTGTAGTGCTCAACATCACCAAAGGAAAGAGCACTACCTTGTTCTCCAGGCAGTTTTACCAAGCCCTACCAAGGCGTTTCCACAGCAACATAAATTGCTGACTAACAAAACTTCTCGGACACTTCCAGTCCTCCTCTGTAGATCTCCAAGAAGATTGCACCTATAAATATCCTGCTGTAAAGAAGTGACAGCGAACACTCAAAGGAAAAGTCTGCTTTGAACTGCTGGTGTTAAGGACCTGATCTACATCTGCTGAAAAAAGGATTCACTTTCATGGATGATCTCACTCAGTGGATCCTTCCCCCATGAGTGCTGTATCTCAGGGGAAAAATAAGTTTTTATCTCCTCTTGGTAGACAAAATTTTTACAAACATGAACGGAGACTAAGCCAGTGTAACATACAACAATTACTGCAATACTCTCAGTTACAAACCATCTACAGGCTCACATCTGCATGAGATAGCAACCATCTTTTGTCACCAGCAGGCCATTAAATTCTCCAGCTGGATTAGGGAAAATTAGTGGGGGTAAGGCAATGCCTACCACTGCTGCAGTTGTGCAGGACAAGGAAAGTGCCTATACTCCAAGCTGCTAAACAAGGGCAGAGGTGGAGCTCATATTTCTTCTCATTGAGAACTGGTATCCAGAAGTTAGCTGCTGCCTACAGGCCAGGCTCTACCCTGGACCGATGTGCGAGCATTCCGGTATCTGTGGGAGGATCAAAAGCACATGCCTCACCCTTTCCATTAAAGCGCAGCCCTGAACCAGCAGCAGCAGGTTGTTGAAGACATTGTGGCCACCCACAGTGGGAAACATGAGCATGTGCGGAGCAGGAAGCGTATGCTGCTGCTCTGGGCCAGCCCCTGGGTGCTGACACCCCACCCCACCTTCACAGAGCGGGCTTCCGGGAATCCAGCTGGGCAAGCAGCACCACGTGGGGCTGCATCTGCTTACCTTCCACCCTCATGTGCCAGCTGAGCATCCCCAGCCCCCTGGAAGAACACCCCCCATCCCGGCAGATGTGGAAAACACGCCTTGCTTCATCACTCGGGCAGTGCCGAAACTGCACCTCCAAAAGTCTCTCTGGCCCTGGACATCCTCACTGAGGAAAGTTACATGAACCCAAGGGAGTCTGTGCAAGGTAAAGAAATGAGGACAGCCCCTGGCTTTAATATTTGCTTTGAGAAAAGACTAAGGCAGTCAAGCTTACTCTCAGCGCTGGAGGGAAAACTTCAAGGTCACCCAGCCCCAGCATTCAAAACTGAACAGGCCAAGTGACAGGCATAGTGGAGTGCAGACTATCCAGTAGACATTTTCCTAAATATGACACTAAAGAAGTCAGGCAGACTCAGGTAGCACAGACAGAAATGGTCCTGAACCTGTTTCCACAAACCCAAATCAATGTTAGAGAATATAATGGAATTGCTTTGATTTACACTGTGAATATGGTCTAGCACAAAGAATATTTTTACCCATCACCAAGACAACTCTCTTACTATGTGCACACTGACAGGTGTTTCCCATCCACATTATAAAAGACTTGAGCCCATTTCAGTAACTGGAAGGCCTACAGCAGGGGCTACATCCAGTCCTTGCTGGCCTCACTTTGCTGCCCATGAAATGGAAAGGAGAATTGGGAGGAAGAAAAAAAAAAAAAAAAGTGAAACCCCAGGGGTTGACATGACAGTTTAATAAAACAATGAGAGAATAAAACAGCACTAATGAAATGATAGACAAAATGACAGACACCAAGAAGGCTCTACCTGTGCCCAAGATGACAACTTTCCCTGCTCTGGTCACACTGAAGCAAGTTGAAAACAGGCAGCTCTAGGCCAGCCCAGCCCTCCCCTTATATAGGGGCAGGGCTCAGTGTGGGATGGACTCTCCCATTGGCTGGCTCAGTTGTTTATCTCAGCTGTGGCCCCACCCAGCTGATTGGCCCAGCACCTGCCCGTGGTAATTACACTGTGGAACACTCCAGAAGGCTTTAGCACCAGTCTCTAGTAGGTATCACGGGGCAAAAGGGATATTTTGGTGGTTTGTGCTGGGAATCTTGTTAGAAAGATAGAACTCTCCCTGTCCTCTCTCTGTCCATCCTGTTGAGAATGCAGCAGTCCTTCACACAGAGAGCAAGAAAAGTCACATTAAGGAGCAGAGGGACATAAAATACAATTTTCTGCAAGGTGAAGGCTGCCTACAAGACAGTGCCAAACAGCCTCAGCCCTATCTGCACCCTGTACCCAAAGCCTGGGAGCCCCTGGTGCTACAACAAACCAGCAGCTCCCACCGTGCTGGAAAAGAGACTTGGGCTGAACCAAGACACTTGGCTTCACTCCACCACTGGCAAGGCATCTGGCAAAAAGGGTGGAAGAGGAACAGACATCTGTAGCTGCAGAACATCTCTTTAAACCGCTGGATGCTGTAGAAGAAACCTTCTGCTTCAAAAGTCTTCCCCTTACTGCCTGTGGGGCAGCCTGTGTGTCCTGAAATCTGGATCTTCCTAAGGAGACCCCAAAACTGAGTTTTGCTTCACTGTTGTCCATGATAGCATCCAGTCTGCCAACAGAGCTGGTGCTCCAGATAACCTACCACTGAGCAGAGGCAGAGGAAATAATGCAAAGAGTAGAAGCAGCTATGAGTAAATGGACTGTGCTATCCCATAAGCTAATGCAGCCACTTAACAGATAGGTCTAAAAAGAATATAATAATCAGCATGTAGTTAAAAAGATGCCTGGGTCTTTGGGAATATAAATGTTAAACCTCTCACTGTGTATGAAAACATGTCTATTAAAAGCAACCTCAGACAGAGAAATAATCTGTGCTATTTTCCCTTCAAATGCTCATGGCACCAAGAAGCAGAGCTCTTCGAGAAAAGTAAACATTTGCTTAAACATACCAGCCTAGTGAGTGACTCCAGATTTCAGTTTCAGAAAGTTACACAAGTACATTTGGCATTGGCTGTTCCTGCTGTCACTGACAGAACCGACAGTTCTGGCTTTGCCCTCACCACCCTATCCAGCCCCTTCACAGGAGCAGAATACGAGCTCTGGACATGCTGTAATTATTCTTTGCTGGGCTCCAGGAGCTGGTAGGGAGCTCTCTGTGCGGAGAAAGAGCTGTAAGTCAGCCTTTCTCCAAAACACACCTCCTGGCCTTCATCTCCGCATTCAAAACACCCAGCAGCCACACTCAGCAGTTGACTAGTACCTGCAGAAGCCAGGCAAGAAATGGGGCAACAAATGCCAAGGACAGCTTTGAGGACAAGAGCTGCAAATGGTTTTAAATCCAGTGTTAAACGTGCCCCTTCCCATCTTTTATCAAAGAGATCTATTAAGAGACTTTTTTTTTTTTAATTGGGTGATCTTACCTCCTTGCTTGGTATAGACAATAAAGTTTGTCTGATGGTTTCTCAGTTAATGGGAATCCTGCTTCGTTACTTGGCTGTAATGCAGCTGTACCAGGAAGTCCATTACACCTCACATTTTTGAGTGGCTTGAGGTTACACACAGGAAAATTACCTGAATGCAGAGCATACTCTATTGCTGGGAGCCCATAGCTGGCTGCAGTCACGTTCAGCCAGCTTTCCATTACCAAGGGTGTTTGAAGAACCAGCAGAAGGTAGGCTATTGCCTATAATAGAGAAAAAAAAAAAAGATGTTATGGTACCAAAGAACGTGACCCTTGTGGTTGCCACGTGTGCCTACCACATATCCTGCTTCCTGAAACTGTCCAGACAGACTTTGGGTAAAGGCAGCCACAATCACATTTTTGAGCAAGGTATGTGGGAATTTGGAGCAAAGGTGTGGAGGAAGTGCCAGGGGATGCTCTCTAGATCCAAATCAGTTCCATAAAAAAACCAACATCATAAAGACAGATGTAAAATGAAGCCACATATGTGTTTGCAGGCATATCAGAAAATCCAGCAGATGAAAGCTTTGAAGCAAAACCCTGTCAGTACAGAAGACCTCCTCCATCCCTGCACTTCTAAATAAGAGCCTCTGACAGGTTCAGATGTTACTTGTAGGGTTTGTCTCCACTTTGTTACACTTCTTGTTCTTACAGATAAGCTAATGACCACCGGTCCAGACGTTTATTACAGCACACTGCTGTAGTGACAAGGTGAAAGCATCCTGACCATGTACACACAGAACAACTCAAACAAATGGACAGTTTTTTCCTCACTAAGCTTTGGGCAGTGCATGCACAGAGCACCCCCTACAGCTGCCAGGTCAGAGATCTCCAGACTCAGTTCTTCACATGAAGTTCGGTTCCTCCACCTAACTAGCCCCTGCATCCAGACTAGAGAGCATTCACCAGTTGTCTACAGTGGATCAGTTATCTTCAGTTTTGTCTTCCCTCCCTATGCATATGTGCGAGCTTGAATCCTGACCTGAGCATATTTTCTTGGAGAGGTAATAAAACACACAAAAAACATGTTCCAAGCTACATCTGTCCTTATAGCTCCCACTGGAGAGCTAGCACTCTCCACTCCCTAAAGTCTGCTCGCTGGTAGGTATGCTCATTCGATTATGAAATTATATTAGCAGCAGATCTGATCCCTCTATGTTGTTTCAAGAGATTATGCTGCTTATATTAATTGAATAAGAAAAATCTCTAGAACACTGATTAATAGCTAAGCCAAAGGCTACTATCAGCTCAGATAGCAAATCCTCTCCCATAAACAGTGAAACTGTTATTTATGGATTTAAGTAGCTGAAATACCCTCTAAACTTGTAGTTGCTGTAAATAACTTCAATCCAGTAGAGTATTAATTAGGCTATTGCTATCAGGCAGTAAAAATAACACAACAATACTTCAAATGCTGCAGGATAACACTTCTTAAATATTTCCTGAGCCTGTTATCCATGCCTGACTTTTGCCCTCCAGCTATTTCAAGCTGAATTGTCACCACTGGGCTAGATCACTCACATTGGACCAGCATGCTCATGGCAGCGCCTGCACATACACCCAGCTGCTTTCAGGCAGCAGCCCCTGGGTTGGCATCTAGCATGGATGACCCACCAGTTACAGGCTTCCACAGGCCCAGAACTAGCAATGCAGGAACCTCCAACAGCTGCCAAGTGGCCCTGCTCCTCAGGAACCTAATGAGGCTGCAGGGAGCTATGGTTTTAACCTCATCCCTAATGCACATACCCTGCTGCACTGCTTCCATACGCAGCACATGGGCAACAGCTCCTTCCATCATTAGGTCTGGGCTTTGAATCTGAACCTGCTGTCTGAGACACTGCAGGTTAACATATATCCTACTTCTTCACATTGGCTTGGTCTGAAGGGGCTATTTACTCCATTTGCATTGTCAGTGGAGCATACAAATGCTACCAAACCAGGATCTGCATGAGACATCTGCAAGGCCTGCTGGACCATGCATCATGCAGACACCACTCCTGACTGCCAGGCTAATGGGCTTAGCAGATGGAGAATGTCTTCTCCCTGCCTGCAGAACAGACTCACCACCACTCAGTCCCTCCAGCTGTGCAGACACCACACAGCACAGCTGCATTGACAAGTTTTTTGCCCCTGCTGAAGCCCCCTGTCTTACAGTCAATCGACCTGGAAAATGGAAGCCAGAGGTACAGGAAGCAAAACCTCTCTAGTATTAGGAAATTAAGTATTAGAAAAGCCTTCACCTTCCTCTTGTTCAGCGGTTCCCTCCCTCAGCACATATGTGCGATTCTTATTTCATTCTCCTGCTCTGCAAACCTGGAAGTTTGCCAAACAGCATCCAGGGGAAGGCTGCAGGATCTGAATGAACATCTGCCACTAAGTCTCTCCAGCCAGAAGCACAATCATTCCTGCAAGCTGAACACACTGCATGAGGGAAATGTCCAAATCCTCACAGAAGCTCACACCAGCTTCTTTTCCTTCCCAGACTGATGTCACTTTTCTCTTAGACTTGTGTATAGAAGAATTTGCAAAGCCAGTGACCTACCTGGGAACGTGCTAATCTACACCTTTTCCCAGGCCAGCTAGAATCCCCACCAAATGATGTTCTACACCAGGTGCTCCCCACACAGGATCTAAGGGAGAAGCTGAGGGAGAGCCCTTGTCCAAACAGAGGCAAAGTGCAGACTATGCCTCTCCCTTTGGTCCAGAAGAGAGACCTGTCATCAACCTTTAGCACCCAGCTGCTGTGTACAGAGACCTGTGCCCTAGTGACGCTTCCTGCAACACAGCAGCAGCCACGAGTCTCAGTGAAGCACTTCTACACCAGGGTACATGAAGCTGTATTTTATTTTATTGCCATGAGATCATGCTCCTTTCTCCTGGCTTCAGCCAGCAGGCAGCTCCATGTAAGCAATCACTACGTAGAAGCACTGTTGCCATCCAACTGCCAAAAACAATTAGGAGATCCGGAAATTGCCTGTTAAAGGTGCGTAAAGAGTTTCATTCACCAGCTGAATTCACCCAGTGCTCACATTTTATTAAAAACAAGCTCTGCACAGTCAGAAACACACACTGCATTGCAGCGGCCAAGGTGCCCTTTCCCCATCTTGTAGGCTGTCAATGACACATCACTAAAGCATTCTGGGTGACATGGGAGAGCCAAGACTTGAATGCCCGCTCTCTCTACACAAAAAGCCATCCTCCCATACTTGACAATTGCTCTCTAAGGAGAGACTTCTTGCTTTTAATGACTGTGGTAGACTAACAGGAGCTGTCAGGTGGTAAATGCAGCCCTTGCAAGCAAGTGCATCCAATTACAGTAAACATGCAGCAAGTTTCAGAATCCACTAAATGTCTTGTACCAAGGGAAAGAAAATTTTAACACCCTCTGTCTGTCAGTTGGCAGGACACCACTGGTAGCTCTGAGAAAAGACCAGAGATGTTGCAGGGTGAGGTGAATGCTGTAGCCTGGGCAAGGGATCACAGGCAGCAGCATGGCAAGGACCATCATCAGAAGAGAGCTCTCTGCTACATCCACTGAAATCACAGAAGGTCCCAGGGACAACTTCCAACAAATCTCACCCTGTCAAGAAAACAGCCAATATTTTGTCAGTCCACTCTACTGCAAACAGCAAATATATAGCTTTCAAATCCACCCCCCCCCCCCCCAAACAAAAAACAAAAAAAAAAACCCACCCCCCCCCATACAACTCTTGCCACCCCCCCCACCCCAGCCCCCCACC
>WUAM01000160.1:3276839-3321756 GCA_024336885.1 Actenoides hombroni | reverse complement strand
GCCCTGGGATGCGGCCCGTGACTGCGGCCAGTGGCCGGTGGCTCCCGGGGAGCTGGGAGGAAAGGCCAGCGAGAGCATTCACCAGAGGCCGAGGGGGCAGCGCTGCCGGCTGCGGCCCTGGGAGCCAACCACCCTGATCCCACCACCAGTGACAAGGGGAGCAAAGGCAAGAAGCAGCGTGGCAGAAGCAAGCAGCTGTCCCTACCTTGCCCAGTTGAGTCAGCACCTCCTCTCCTCCACACGGCTTCTGGCCCTGGGCATCTCTCCCAGCCCTGTCTTGACTTCAGCACTGTGCTGGGAATCTCTCTTGGCTCCCACACCCTCTGGCTCAGCCTGGCCAGGAGGGAAGGGCTGCACCAGCCCCTTGTCCAGGCAAGAAGGGTCCAGCCATCCTGGGGAGGGGCTCCAGCTGTGGCATTGGCAGCTTACTCAGAGTCGGGAGGAAGTGGGTGTCCATCCTCTGCAGAAGGGAATAACGTATTTGAAGAAAGCCCAGAGCTCAGGTGCTGCAGAGCAAGGCCATGGCACAGCACTGCTCAGGGCTGGCTAACTTTCTGTTAAAGCCATCCATTTAAAGCTGGTTGTCCTTGCATCCATTCTGCCTCCTGGTGCTCCTGCCTGACCTGGCCATGGGTCAGGTCAGCCCCAACCCCTAGAAGAGACATCCCGTACCCCTCATTACCAAGAGCCCTGTGAGTAAAACCAAAAGGAACAGTCAGGGCCAGCCCTAGCAGGATGTGGGACATTCCCACTGGTGCATCAGACATGATCTGGCTTGAACAGTAGGATATCAACACTGTCGCTCTGATGGGGAAAAAATTCAGTCATCACTTACACCAGTGAGTCCCGAGGAGTTGGGGGGCTGCACAGCCACAGCAGCTGTGCCACACTCCCACCTGCCCCAGCAGAGCCACTGGGACTGAGAGAACTAATAGCAGAGGAAGTGGCAAAGCCACACACATATGGCCACCACTGAACAGCGGCAATACCCTCACACTCCCTCAAGCTGGTCAGAAGGGGCAGGACAGACAAGACTCAGCACCATTTCTCTTCCAACTGAGAAGACTTTGGCCAGGGTAGTTCCTATCCCTTACAGGACAGGATGAGGGAAGTTTCCCCATGAGGAAAACCTCTGTGCTTTCACCTCTACAGTATCTACACTAGTACTCAAATTTACACATCAGTCAAGTTACCAGGGACAAAGACTTTTAGAAGCTACACCCTTGCAGAAAAGTACTCCCCTTTGCTTTTTTTTATATTGTAATTTAAACCATTAATCAACATTTACTTTAAGGACTTACCATACTTACTTGCTAGGCTCGGGTACAATGGAGCAAATCAGGCAGCAGGCCTCATCACACAATTCCTCACTGTCAGCTGCAGCCATCACATCAGGTCTTCCAGAGACTCAACAACCCCTCCGCTTTTGCAGCGCCCTAAGAGTAAAACCAAAGAGAACAGTCAGCAACAGGTCCTTCCAGGGTGTGGGACACAGCAGCTCCTCCCCACTGGTGCATCAGACATGATCTGGCTTGAACAGCAAGATATCAACACTGTCGCTCTGATGGGGAAAAAATTCAGTCATCACCTACACCAGCGAGTCCCCAGGAGATATATATGGTTGCACACTCACAGCTGCTGTGCCACACTCCCACCTCCCCCAGCAGAGCCATGTGCAATGAGTGAATTCATGCAAATCCTTCCCCAGAATGAGCTGGCTGGGTAGCATGCTCAACTGGCATAGGGGACAGGGGAAACACTGCTTAAGTCCAGAGAAAAAACATTGGTATGTGGAGCTTCGCAGCACAGTGCAAGACGGCCAAGACACACATAACAGAAAAAGAGAAGACAGGCAAAGCTAACAGCTAACACTTCTACAGGCCCAGTCTTTATGGCCACACAAGACTTCTGCCTTCCCAAGGTGAAGGCAGGAGGTCACACGAGCAGCAGTAAACGCTGCACAGTCACCAGATCCCAAGCAGAGGGAGCAGCTCAGGCATCATCACCACGTGGTCCATGGCAGGAATACTACTGCACACCTACCAGCAAGGGGCAGAGCAGCCCTGAACCAGCAGCTCCACCAAGAGCCACCACAGCCAGGCCATGCCTGCCCCAAACCCGGGCTGCAGGGGAGCACCCACATGTCTCCAGCATGGCCTGGTTCCCAGCCCTCTAGCTACTGGGCACCTGGCAGGGGCTTGGAGCTGTCAACCCCCGACCCTCCCTGGGCAGCAGCGCTCTGGGCCCACTGCTTTGCACACACGAGGAGGGAGATGAGGCACAAAGGGCCTGTCTGCGAGGCTTCTGCAGGAGGAAACCCTCTCTAGTAGCCAGGCTAGCAGTCAAACCTACGCACCCACCAAGCCTACAGGGGACACCAACCTGAGCTGCAGAAGCATCTTAGTAACTCTTTTGAAAAAAGAGAATATATCTACCTATGTGGTTTTAAACCAGTAAGAAACCGTTACTTTAAGGACTTACCACGGCCCCCTGCCAGAGGCTCGGGCATGGCGGAGCAAGGCAGGCAGCTGCCCTCACGGCAGGCGCGGCGCTGCCGCGTCCAGTCTCCCCGGGGCCCTGCACCTAAGGGGGAAGCCGAAGGCAACGGTCAGCGCCGGGCCCCGCGGGCACAAGGGGCACAGCGGCACTTCCCGCTGGTGCGTCAGACACGATCTGGCTTGAACAGCGAGAAATCAACACTGCCGCTCTGACGGGGAAAAAACGGTCATCACTGCCACCAGCGAGTCCCCGCAGCACACCGGGGCACCCCCGCCACGCTCCCGCCTGGCCGGCGGGCGCGGGTGAGCTCCTGGGAGCCCGTCCCGGCAAGGGGAGCACCGCAGGAGGCCGGAGAAGAGCAGCGGGGACCGAGGGCCCCAAGACTTAACAGAGAAGAGGCGGCCCCGCCGCCTGCCCGCGTGGCTCCGGCCGCTCCGGGAAGGAGGCGACGGCGGCCCGCTGAGGGAGGGACGGTCACCAGAGAGGGAAAGGCCCGACCACCAGTCCCGCAACGGCCCCTGAGCACAGCACGTGACCCACATCCCCCTCCAGCCCCTAACCCCCCCCCGCAAGACCTCCACCCACCTCAGCCATTCCGGAGAAAAAGAGAGCTGACCTCCGCGCCAGGCACTTTATAGGGGCGGCAGGACCCGCCCCGGCCCGCCCCGGGCCCGCCCCGGCCCCGCCCGCTCTGAGGTGGGGCCGGGTCCTAGCGCCATGTTGGGCGGTGCCGCTGGGGTCACACGTGCGGGCCGCTGCCGTGCCTGGGCCGCCTTCTGGCCCCGCGGCTCGGGTCCGCTCCGAGGGCAGGCGGTGGGATGAGCCGTCTCATCCCCGCTCTGGCGGGCTCGCAGCCGTGGAGGTGGCGTGAGGCGCGGCCTGCGGCGGGCCCGGCCGGGGCCGCCATTTCGCGCAGGAGGACGGGCTGGGGCGCTGCGGCCGGGCCCCCGTCACCTGATGGCGGTGCCCGGGCTGTGGTGCCCGTGCTTCCTGTGAGGAGGCGGGTGACGGCCGGTACGCGCTGTGTGTCACCGGCGGCTGGCACCGATCGAGGGCTGTGTCCGCCCCGCACCTGGGGCGCTGGTCCATCTGATGTGCTCTGCAGCGATGGGGGAGCATGGCGCTGGAGGTTTAATTTTCTCGTTATGTTTCAGTGATGTTTCATGACTTGTCCAGAGATGTGTAACATCAAGCATGTGATCCAACCTTAGCAGGACCCCCAAACAGTTAATTCCAGGGCTGCCCACTTACAACTCCCTGTAGTTCTCCCAGCTCAGGCTCCCTGCTCATGTGTGACCAGGTTTCAGCTCAGGTTGTTGTCACAAGGGGTTTGCCTAACACAGGTCGGGGGACACAGCACATCATCACATCAATCCCATCACCTCAGCAGATATTTTGCTTGTAAGTGGCCACAGACATGCGAATTACGCTGCATTAGTTTGTCACTGAGTACCGTGCAATGGAATAAAGAGCAGAGGATGTGTCTTGAATGAGAACAGCCTGTCTTGTGACCTGAGCCCTGCCACGTGCAGTGATTTTACAGCCATAAATTCACCTTGGAAATGGGGTGTGAATGCAGTCGTCACTACCTACTGGAGACCTGCCACATGGCATCCTCGAATACACATTGGAAGTATTTTCAGTGTCCTACACTCACACGGATTGTGTGCATCTAGTCATGTCCAGAAAGGTCAGCCAAGCACAGAGTTTCATCCCTCACCAGTGGTCTGCCATATAGCAGGGGATGCCACCGTAGAATTGAGAAATCTTCTGCAGCCATGACCCCTCCCCTCTCAGCACCTCCTGGGAGAGAGAAGAACTTCTGCTGCTAGAATCAGACCAGGGGTTGAAACAGAGTCAAAGTTTAAGAGGCCAGGGGACAGGCCAAGGAAGGCACAAAATTGTGCACACTAGTTTTACATCATCAAGGTGGTCTTCTGGGCTAAACACGGGAGCCCAACAACCCTGAGTTCTGCAATAAGCAGCTCTGGTCTAGAATAGCTCAAAATCATGTAATTGCTCAATACTTTAGGTTTTTCTGTTTGTAAAATACGCAGTGGTTATGCCAAGCCACCAGGCACGGCTGTTCAATCACTCACTCCAAGTTGTATGAAGCGTTACCACTGTGTGACCTCTCATACCAGTGCTTCAGCAAACCAGTTGTTAACTTTCGTATGGAGCTTCTACTGACTAAACAGGGATACAGTGACAAGTGGTCCAGATCAAGCTGATCGCAAGGTGAATACATCCCGTGGGACCACTGCATGGGCAGGTCAAGGGTGATGCTTGAAATGTGATGAGAACAAGAAAAGGCACGTGGTCAACTTGGCGGCTAGTTTGCAAACATGCTGCTGACGCTTTGCAAATCTGCCTGGAGAAGACACGTGAGATATTTTACACACTCTGAAACAAGTAGCCTATCTTGTTTTATTCACCTTGTCTAGTTGTATCTACAGACAGACATACTGTAAAGCCATACATAGCCCTCAGAGTATGTTTAGCATAACACTGCATAATTCAGATACCATTAAAATGCTTTTTCAAAATTAAATGTGTTTGTAGGCAACTAATTCTTGAAAGCAGCTTATCAAACAGGACTTGTGCAATAAATCTCAATCCCATTAATCCAAGTTCCAGAACACCAAAAGATGAAAAGACAATCAAAGGAAGGGCATTTTAAGAGGATTACAGGGAAAACTAATCTTGTTACACTACAAACCCTTGTCACGTGTACAACACAAAAGGAGCTATAAATGTGGTTTGTGTTGCCTTGCTTGGCAAGGAAGGAAAAATGGGAAGGTTTGGGATGTGCAACATCTGCAACAGAGTTTAGGATGGAATTTATTTGATTTTTCTGGGTTTCATTCTCCTTGGCAGAACCACATCGAAAATCTCGTCAGCTAGATGAGTTCTTCAGCTCAGGGCGTGCTAAGTAGCGAAACTCATCGAACTAAGGCAATTCCTCAAGAAGGGACAAAAGCCAGAACACAAGTCAAGCCCCAGCTCTGCTGGTTGTTGGCTTGCAGAGGGATCCCTGGGGTGGGAGCACTGCTCTGGCAGCCAGCCCGGGCCCGCTTTGCGTCCCAGCCGCGCTCGGCTCTTGCCTCTCCAGCCTTCTGTCCCTCTGTTTGCTCTTGGATGAGCCACGCAGGAGCAGGTAACTCTGCCTAACCTTACAACAGCTGCCAATGCCGAGGTGAAAGGTTAAAAGGCGGTTAGGCACATGTGTTTTTTAAAAAACACCACAACTTCCAAAGAATGCTGTCCTCTTCTATGCCAGCCTTCACAGAGACGCCTCGTCAGCTTCTTCCAAATGCCAGCACTGCATGCTAGCACCGAATCCGTCTTTCCTCTAGGAAAGGGAAACCCGATGAAAGAAGAAATGCTCTGAATTGCTAAACAAGACCTTGTTAATCTCACAAAATAATTAAATATTTCACACGCCAGCATCCAACTGCTACATTGTTACATTCAGTGTATTTTTTAAAATCAGATCTGAATATGAAGAAATCCAAACTTTAATTGGGACGCAACCTCTGACTTCCCAACATAATAACCTGAACTAAAAACCCAGCACCAGATGCCTCCAATATTCAGGATATTTCTAATACAGAGTGTAATTTTCCAGTATAAAATTTTGTAATATAATTTTTTTAAAAATAAAAAAAATGTTAAGAAGAAAAAAGAAAAAAAAAAAAATCAAGAAAGCCACAAAAAGATCTCTCTGAACTGTTGGATCATCAGCTTCACTGTGGAGCACTATGATAATCAAACTAAAACAGTCGGCACACTGACAGGGTATTGAAAAAAGTCTTTGTGAACATCTGCCAAATCATACAGACTGGTTTTCCAGAACATGAAAAATTCTGAACACAAAATTCTCAGAATGGATTAAAGGGCAGCAAGAAAGACACTGCCGTGGTTCAGTTGTAGAGCCAGAATGTTTCTAGCCTGCAGCTAAAACTGGAAACAAATGAAGAATGCAAATGACCCAGCTGAGTTTCACCAAAAGAGACCCAACAGGGAGCTGTATTCAGATTTACCAGTTTAATAGCCCTATTTGCACATTAAATGACGTTCTCTTTGTTGTTTTTCTGTTCCTACAGACTGCGGAGGGTTTCCTTCTAGAACCGATAGAAGTGGATCCCAGGATCCCAGCTCCGGTGGGACTGTGGCAGGACCTTGGGGCCCGTCTGCAGCAGCTGGTGTAGAGCTGGGTAGCCATGGATCACCAAAGTCATGGAGCACCAGGGACACAAAGCGCTCTTGAGGAGAGATCCCAGCGTTCATTTCTGACGAACACAAAACTCTCCCCTGGGGTGCTGCAGGGCTTTAGGGTATGACCATTACAGAGAACTTTGCAGCACTGGGTCCTTTGCTGGTTTCATGCATCTGTTCAGGTTTAGCTTTAAAATTGATCAAAGTGTTTTAGCGATATTTCCATGCTCAGATAAACCATTTAAAGCGTGGAAACAATAAATGTCTGTTAGACAACCAACTGCCTTGTTAACAGCTTTGTACTGAGAGTACAGCAGTTTCTCACGCTGCCTGACACCAGTAAGACTTTGCAGAATTACTGGCTAGACTCTACAGAAAACATTTTTGGAGGGAGGAGGGAGCTTTGACAGCTTACAGATTACTCTTTTTGAGTACTAGCAAATTAATTTTCCATAGGCATCAATGAAAGACATTGGTCTGTCACAAAGAGATAGAGCAAAAAGACAATGGAAATCATAGACCAATATGGTGTTAACTTAAAAAGTGGCTTTAGAAATCTTTCAGACCCTTCTTTATCTTGCAAAAATAACCGAGTGGTTTTTAGTCCATTTACATGGCACAAGCTTTTCAACTGCAACATTGAAAGAACATGTGCAAGAACTCAAATTACCAGACTTTACTTTTTCAATCTAGCTCAGATGGAAATGCTTTGGTTCAACAGATAACACACACTGTTCAGATCACTGTTTAGTAGCTACAATCATGAAGGCACCACAAGCCTTGATAGTTCTTGGGATCAGGAGATGTCAAGGTTGGCAGCACAGGATGAAGAGAGAACGGATGTCCCAGAAGCTGACCTGTTTTCAGAGCAGTATGTCGAGTTGTCTTTCAACAGAACCATTTTTTTTGCAGTGAGGATGATGCTCAGATGAAGAGCACAGGTCCCCACACAGCCCTGGCTGTGAGTACAGCTCACGTTCTGGCTCATGGAATGTTTGTTGAAATGCATTTCTCTCTAAGGAAAGAAAAGATACTTCATACACCTCACTGATGTTGGAATCTGTCCATCACAAGTCAGATAATCTTAAAACCTGCTTCAAGAGATACTACTCTTCTAGGAGCAGGAGCTCCTGGAGAGAAGGGAACAGAAAGATAGTAAGCATCTTTATGAAGTAAAACCCCTAGTAGGAAGGGAGGGGTGAGCGTGCCACATACCTAAGGGCTCAACTAGCTTCCCAAAGAAAGTGCCAACAAAATACACTGAACAGACAAGAGAATGGAAAGTAACAGCAGCATTCACAGGAAGCTGGAAACATCCTGCCATGAACCACAAGGTTCATTCCCTCCCTGGGTAGCCCAGGGGACCATGGGCTCAAGGGCTTGTGCACACTCAACAGTTTTAACACTTACCACACGTTTAAGTGGAAGAAGCTCTGGTTGATGCCCGGCCTAAACAAAACTGCACCGCATTCAGCAGGTGGCAAAAGGCCATTAAAAAATCAATGTAGTTATGTCCTAGATACAGCTAGGGGTATACAAAATAATTTGTTTTTTCAGAGAACAAAATGCACTCTTGGATAAGTATTATTTGCCATCTGTATGCTTTTATTCAGTTCTAATCCAGAGATTAAATGAATACCCTAGATATTTTAATTTGCTCTAACGATTTTTTTCCCCCAAGCCTCCTTCCATGGGATGTCCGGGTTCTTGCTCAGAAGTTCCTGGGTGTTAAAATAAGTGTATATATCCAATCAGCAGGTGAGGGGAAGCAGTACAACATGTTGCAGCCACAGAGATGAAGTTGAGTTCTAACCGCCTCTGGAGCAGCATTTCTTTGTCTTTGTTTAATCAGAGGGGTTGTCTGTGTAAAATCACTTAAATGTAGAAGCCCTTAAGGAAGATATTACTTTGATACACACTTACTCTGTTGGTTTCCATCTACAGGCTTTCAAAATAAAAGCAGCAAACAATTACGTGGCTGCTTCACAAAAGAGGAGGAGTGAAGTGGTAAAAACACAGCCTATCCCTTCCTGCAGTTTGGCACTTCTGGAACCTCCACCATTTGTATTTATACATTAGGAAAGAATAAAACTATTTTAAACTTGGATCAGTGGGTTAAACCAGAATTTTGGTTTGATCTTTAGGTAACATAATTGTAGCAGAACCATTAGTACTACTACATTTCACTCTGCTGTACGTTACTAAAATTTAGCCAGAGAATTGAGAACAAGAGTAACTACCCTACTGACTCCAGTCATTTCAGGTAGGATTTATTCTAAGGAAATACCAACTGTGTACAACACAACAAGAAGTTATGGGAATGTATTTCAATATTCTGGGACAAATAGGTATTTAGGTGAATCCAGGCTGCTTCTCATTCTGTAGGCCCATTTTAGCTATCGGAAAGGTCAGCATTCCCAATAGTAAAATTTTGCACAAATCCTTCTTTAAGATCTCCATCCTAAAACCCAGAATGATGGATCATGAGAAGTCATGTTTCTTCCTCTGGGGAGTCAGAACTTTCTCCTAATAAACTCACAGAATGAAATCATAGTATGATTTGGGGTGGAAGTGACCTTTTAAATGTCATCTAGTCAAACTTCCAAATAACCCCCTTTAATTTTTAAGTGATTATGTTTTTTTTTTGTCTCAAGGACAGCAAACTGACCCATTCGAGAAAGAACATAATACTCCAAAATCCCTGGATGAATGTGGACTACCCTCCTCTTCCTACACCATCTCAAGAGTGCAACTTGTTACTTAAAGTAGATGTGAGCAGCAGTCTTTAAGCTTGATAACAACACTGGAGAAGGCTTCATTTGTCAGGTTTCATATGCAGGACACCTACAAAGCCACTCCTCAGGTCCTGTAGAGGGTGTTAAAATGAGACATTTGACTGCACCTCTTCAAAGACCAGTGGCACAGCATCATTCTTTCAACGAGTGGCACTATTAAGTGCAGCTGTATACTTACACAGGTTAAAAAAAGGCTTGAAGGTAAGGAATGCAAAAGCTACTAAAATTTAGACTTTGACTTAAGGCTTTGAAATTTGAGAAAACAGCAATGAGCGCTTTCTTTCCCATACCAGAAAATAACAACATGAGGACTGGAGTCTGTCAAAGCCTAGACACGTGGGGGAGTGCAGGCAGACAGGACATTTTCTTTGGTGAAGGAAAATGTATCACCTACACCGTCTGGTCTTTGCCGACCTTACTTACAAGCTGTACTACTTAAAAATGAACATAAGTATTTCCAGAACCTGGTTTCCAAACTCCTCAGCTACTTCCTTTGAGGCCATATGCTCTGCATTTGGAAGTAGGATGGGCAGGCATTAAAAAAGGCCCAAACGAACAAGACCAGAATGCACTGAAATTCAGTGACTCGTTCTGCCACATCACATCTCTGGACCCCCAGGGATCTGCTCCCTCAGAAACTGCTAGAGGTTAATCAGGGGTGGATGCCCCTCAGGACCAGACCTCTTTCCCCTGCCTTTGGAAGCAGTGGCCTTGCAGAACACTGGCTGTGGGGTTTAAGAGGCTGGAATAATAACGTGATGAATTCCAGAAAGGAACAAGATCACCCTCTCAGCTGTTGTTAGTACCCTAGCTACCAGCCTGACAGATCAGACTAAATGCTTTTGTTTTCCTTACTCCCACTTGAAAGTGATTAAAGGGAAGTTCTCTGTAGCTGAACTGAACTGCGTATTTTCAGTGCAAAATTTCACTCACCATTTACTAAATGTACAGCAGATTCTGAAACACTCAGATTAGTACTGCCATATTGCCAAATACTTTTGGAGAAACAGCAGAAAAAAGCATTAACTTACTAAAATGTTTGTGACAATTTAAGCAGAGTCAAGTAAGATCACGGGGAAAAAAATGCTTGGTAAAATCTGCTTGTGGGAGAACGACCCTAGCCAATTAAGATATGAATATGAAAGAGTAATTTTGGAACTGATCCTATACTTAAATTTTCTATAATGGGAACATTACTGCAATGCGTGGCATGAAGCCCGAGCTAATGTACACTGATATTTATATTTGGAAGCTCCAGCTCATTCACTTGCAGTCAAAAGTTTTAAGGTCCAAAACAAAAGTAAAAATTCAAAGAAAGAATCCAAAAGGGTGACGTGTCTCACAGACAGCGCTTTGCTCGTCCTCAGAAATGGATGCTTTACACCCAATTCTAGCCTGCCAGACTGCTGCAGTCAGAGAACTTTGCCTTCACCTCAGTCTTCTCACATTTGTAGAACATCTTAATATCTGTTGAACAAGCGTCATATAAAGCCTTTAGGTGATTACACGTAGTGTGTGATCATTCTTGCTAACCTTAGCTGCATCAAGCACAGAAGAGACAACAAAGGCAAGTGAGTGTAGTGCTATAGAAAAAAAACACATTTCCATCTCGAGCTCACTTTGGCTTACCTAGAACCCACATAGTGACCTGAATTCTTCCATCATGAGACTGACATTAGCAGGTCTTTGACAAAAGAACCTTCTCCTGTATAGCACCTCTAAGACGACAGATGCATTTAAGACTACTGAAACTGAAGTGTCCACAGCAAAGTACCTTAGGTGAGGTTCGTATGAAAGACAGCATTAGCAACAAATGAACACTGGAAATAGTCACAAGAATAGTCTCTAGACTCCTGAATAGCAGTGGCTAAAGGTAGGAAGACCATTTACACCGCTATCAGTGTGGTATCTATTTTCCAGTACAAACTGTTTGGTAAGTAGTTTCTAAGTTGTAAGAATTTGCAATACAAAGCCTCAGCCTAGCAAGTTTCTTTTAATTTTTAAATGTACAGCATTTTAGTTCTACAAATGTAAAAAAAAAAACCCAAAACCCAAAAAAACCCAAAAAAACTTTACAATGTTTTGGTTTTTTTTTTTCCGCTCGTAATGATCAAAACCAACTCGATTCGATAAAATTTGGTATGCAGTTAACGTGGCCCAATCGTTTTTGATAATGCAGATAAAATGGCCGAGACATTTGGCGTTGAGAGACAGCGCGTGCAGTAGCTGCGGTTACCGCGCGCGCTGCAGCCAGGTGGTCAGGACGTGCTGCTACAGCTTACCAGGTAGGTACACACTGAACGTCGTTCACATCCAAATGATAAACTGTCACGTGTCGGTCTAACGCGCTGGGTTTTGTTGCTAGAGGGAAAGTTTCGTTTCGAAAGTACTACCCCCCAAAAACTTACTGTGTGCGAGGCAAGGTTATGACTCAAATTACAAGCAAACAAGGAAACTTAAAAGTAGAGACTTAAACTCTGAAATCATACCAACCTGTTACACACCAGGATTCTTGTCATAATCATAACAACTTTAGTTTAAGCTCCCATCGATACAGTTGCACTAACACACTGTGGCACAAATGACAAAATGTACCCACATTACTTTTGAATTTCCTTGACCTTGCCAGGTTTTCACATCCTCCACATTACTAAATAGTAGTTATTTATATGTAATTGATAACCATTGTACAGTTACTCCATAGCTTTACAATACTGCCCGTACTATATCACAAGCATTACAAATCCTATAAAAAAGCAGCCCCTGTAGTGACATACAAGAATAAATTAACCAAAAAAATTTAGTATTACCATTTATTGGTGACAAACACTACGTTTTACTTACATTCCATGGGGAGAAAAAATTCCAGCGTAAACAATGAACTGAAGCAGTACTTAACTTGCAAGGCTATCGTGCTTTACCTGGACCATATGCAAAAAACTTTATTGCGCACAGTTCAGCACGCAATAACACAACATCAAAAGCAACACAGTTTATATATAAACATAGGTAATTTTTTTCAGCCCTACATGGAGATGTAATTAAACAGTATAAAGCACTCAAGGAAAATCAATCTGCAGTTTTATATGCACTACATTGAGATCATATCCTGTAATGTAGTGAGCTGTGTGCCAGCTATACACACAATCCTTAAAACACAGATCAGAGATCATTTAACGTCATGTTGCATTCGAGTTCCCCTACCCCCCACTCAAGAAAACTAGAAATTAACCAAAAACGATCAAACAAGGTTTAAAATGCCTAAAGTGTTTCAATTCATTCAACCGTTGGATAATTAAGCTAGGTTGGCGAAAATATTGGACTTTTAAAAATGGTGGGCACACAATTTGTTTCCGGTGAAACTTTGCTATTTCGATAAAAACAAAATAACCACATACATGGATATGATCTTCCCAAGTTAGTTCACAGATAACATGTCAGTCTCAGAAGACAAAGTTTCTAAACTGTGCTATTGTTCTAGATACAATTAAGAAACTTTTAAATGAAAAATTTATAGTGTCATTTCAATCAAAACAACATAATGAAACTAAAAATTTATCACTGTTTGAAGAAAAAGCAACGGTTATGATTTAGACACTACAGTAGGTTGTAAAGACTGTAGCACTCTAAAACAGGTTACATTAATAGGAAGCATTTGATTTTCTCTGGTGCTTTCAGGTTTGGGTCCAGTCAAAAGCCTTTTTTAGGCAGTGCTGTCCAGTGTTTGTCCCAAAGTGTTTGAGTTAGCCGGTTTGAGAAGAGGGTCACTTTCCATTTCTTGTTTCACACATCTACAAATGAGAAAACACCTGTTACTTAGGAGAGAAAAAATAATCACTATTTGCACAAATCAGATGCTTCTAAATTGGATACAAAGAATTTGAGGTGCATCACAACAATCTGTTTCCATGTAAACTGGATCCTGTTTTTAATCAATTTGCACTTTGTCAATTCCACCACTTTAACAGCTTATTATCTAAAGGAGAGGCTAAACTTTTTTGGTTTTTTCCTTGTCAAAGGGAGTAATCTGCAACCCCTCCATGTTTCTGCTGAAAGCAAGCTGTGGAAACCTATACCTTGTGTAGGTTTTTATATACAGAAAATTTCCAGAGAGAAGAACAGCTCTAACACTTAAACACACTGGAAAGTCACACTATTTACAAATAGTATCTGTAACCAAATAGTTTAAGCAAACGGATCCCAGTCAGAATTGCTCTGTATCACAGACATGATATTTTATCCACTTGTTCCTGCTTAGTAATTTGCCTTTGACACATGAAAATTACAAGCTTGATCATAAAACCTACCCTCTCATCCTTCTGAAGGAGATAACAGCCCTTGGCATTTTAACTTTTCTGACAAAGAAAAAAAACCCTCACATTTTATTTGTTTAGAGAACATCACAGGGTTAGAGTTTCTGTTAACGCAAGGGAAAGTCAACGGGTCACACTCACACAGACATTGGTCCATTTCCTGTTCTTGGCATCTCTGTGGTTTGTTGGTCCAACTCAGACAGCAACTTTAAAATATTCAAAGCAGCCTAAAGAAGAGAGAGTGAGCATTCAGCAGTTCAGCTTGAGTCCACTTCATTAATTTAGTGAAAGCAGGACTGGGACTCACTTAAAACAAAATAAATGTTCTAATTTCAGCAATATATTTTTTAAGATGCATAATTATGGTGGAAAAAATGCAACGGTGTAGAATTTCATCTTGCTACATTTAAACAATAGAATGGTGCTGTCCCTGGGGGATTCCCACTGCATTTGTTTTAGCAATAAGGGAAAATTAATTCAGCAGTACTTTTAATACAAAGGAAAAAAATATTAAATTAGTAATGGCTCAAACTGTACAGAGCTCAAGACAAAGGACATTAAAATACACAGAACCAAAAAATGCCTTGGAGGAAAAGAAAACAAGTTACACAAGAATCAAAAATACACCACAGATAGGGCATGTGTGAGGGTTTAAAAGAGGAGTGAATGTGACATGGCTAATGCAAAAGTAGGTCACCTCCTTTGAGAGCTGAAATCTTTTTCAACTTCACTCAGCTCAGTTTCAGGTGCACCTTTCCAGAATGGCCCTGATTAGCTGTGGCATATGAATCAGTGAAAGGTGAACATCAGGACAGAGAAGGTTCTCACGTTGGCCCAGTCACAATGTTTAAGCTCCAATCTGTCCTTTTCCCTTCCACCTACTGCACTGACTCGTGTGCTCAGTCTTACAGGAGCTCTTTACAGCAGGATGTAGGGATGGGTACAAAACCGTCAAAATTAAGTGACAAAGACCAAAGAAATCTGTACCAAATTATAGCCATTAGAAAATGGCTACAAAGTTTTTTTTATATAAAAATCAGTAAAATGATGTTTTCTTAAGTGTATTTCTATATTGCAAAATATTATTGTAATGTGCAGTCTGTGCTCAGGTCACCACTGGATACCAGAAGGTCAAAACTCCTTTCAAACGACAGTAGAGTGTGTACCCATCATTAGCAATATGCAATGCCTTTTATAAAATTCCTTACAGTTTACAGTCCAGGAGACTCATTCTTTCACACAAAAAAAATAATTTCAGCTGCTGTTAATAAAAGATCAAATTCATAAAGGGAGTTGAACAGATTTAGAGTTATCTCCTGCGATCTAACGCTGAATGGAATTCCTTCCATTTTGGATTCCATTCCAGCAGCAAGTCTGGTAACGTGAACCCAAGCGTTACAGTTCCCAATGAAGCATCAGCCCATTCTTACAGAAAAGAAGCTGATATGCTCTTATGTTTTGAAAGTTCCCTTTCATAAATTTTCTTTAATGTGTGCTCGTGCAAATAATATCAAGATAAAGCTAAATGCAGGGTTTTGTAGACCAAAATAGTGGGCATATATTAAGCATTTTAAAAGTTACTTAGATTAGATTCAAATATAAATTATTTCAGCAACCTGTGAAAGGTTAGATTAGATAAAAATTAGCCAGGGAATTGCACAGCATTTAATTCATTGCTATCCAGCAGTAATATGAAACCTTGGGCTATCTGCTGCATCCCTTAGTTCAGCGAAGGCCCAAGAGAAAGCATTTCAGCAATACTCATCATACCATATCGTGGCAAGACTCTACATCCTTCCCAATTCCATGGCTGATCAGTGGTGGCTGAGAGGAACAGTTTATAAGAGATACAAACTCGTTCTTGTTATTTTTTGGAAAGTCTTTATATTCAACCTGAAGAAGAGAGAAGGATTTAATTCTTTTCAGTTAATCAAGTACAGGAAATGTATCACAATTGCTGTAATTGCCCATATATGAAGCTGAACCCCACTTTTAATCATTCTGTCAGCCAGCAGAACCATTTACTTTGAAGTAGACTTGACTTGCAGTATTTCTTAGTAATCAGGAGAGCCCTGCAAGTCTTCTGAATAAAAGTGGCTACTTAGTAATGATTGTTGGTGGGACCTGTATTCTGATCATAGTTATCTGCATTTAAAATTTTCCTTATTATAGTTTTTAATCCACTGAGCTCCTTTAGCATATTAATATAGGAATTTACATTCAGTTCTGATTAAGGGAACCAAACACATGAAAATGTAGAGCTTACAGCAAGTGTTAATATATGAAAGATTACTAAAAAAAATAAATCTGATTTCAAATCAGCCAAGTTCAAGTTCATACTTTGTCCCTACATGGTGTCAATTTTTAGAAAATGCTACTTGCAATTTTATTCTTCCAAGACTTCAGCTTAGCATTGAATTAAGGCTGACAATGCAGTACAGAAATGCATATTTGAAACTGAAATAAAAAACCCTGTACAATTCACTACATTTCACAGGTAAAGTAAAACATTTACATGAATTTCAGCCTGACTAGGAGCCTCAGAATACAGTCACCAGCAGAACTAAAAAACTTTGGCACAAACAACAGGTTGGACCAATCTGGATAGCTCTGGGAAAAAGTCTTGCAAAGCTGAACACTTACCTGGATTCCTTGAACATTGGAAAGATAGTCCAGCTGCTCAGAGGGCCTAGTAAGTGGTCCATGGGGTACGTGGCCTGATGAGTTGTTATTCTTTAATATGGTCTCAGCAGTAGGAGAAGTACCACCATACAATAGCTCCCTAGCAATCATTGCTGTGACTGTAGCCTTGGCAGGATTTGGGGCTGCCCTATTGAACTCTTTGGTGTGGTGTCCTTGATTGGCTCCTACAGCTTGTGCAACCTCAGGGACCATGGGAAGAATTCCAGCAGGAAGCTGCTGATGGCTGAGATAAGGCATCCTAAACTCATCTTCTTTATTACCTGAAAAGAGAGAGGTACATAGTAAACAGATGCTATTTCTATGAGCCCTTCTGCAGGCACATGAAGGGACATGCAGGCATCAAAAGCTACTTTTGGTAAAAAACATACTCTGTTTCAAATTACTTTTAACACACTAATAAACTTGGCGAGCTTGAGTCGCTATTAGCAGGTCAGGGATTAAACATCATCAAGACAAGAGTTTGCTTATTGACTAAATGATTTAGTGCAACACCTGCCTCTGCCAAAAGTGGCACCTTTACCTCCAGGAGCAGTGTCTCCAGGTTAGTGAAGCTTACAGACACCTCAGACAGTTGCAACCATATTCTAGATATATCTTCTGGTTTCAGAATCTTTTATTTCATTAAACTGTAGAAGCAAATAATGAAACCATAGAATGGCCAGAGCCACTCTCAAATATTGTAAAACAGTGACAGACAGTCCACAAAGTTTAAACTGTATATTGTGAAACTGTAGACAGGTAGGTAAGGCTAAATGTGATGTTAGCACAGTATGAAGAAGCAATAATGACTATTTACAGCAAATATCCCATCATGGTCAATTGATAGCAATTTATTGACACTATGGCATAGGTTATATTTAAGAGATAGAACAACACACACCCAACACTGGAGAAAAATTACAGACACGTGCTCAAGAAAGGTGGGGATGACAGTGCCACTCAAACAGAGGAGTCTGTATTATAGCAGAATAGATAAATGAAGCTCAGGAGGACTGAGCTGCTTCAAGTCTAAGGATGAAAGCCAAAATTTTTAGATGGAAGAAAGCAGGAATGGCAAAGTTTGAATAACAAGTCTGGAAGTTAAGCTGAGATCTTACGGATACTGTAAAACTTTACTGAAGTCCAAGTCAATCTCAGCTACTTGTTATTTAAACAAGAAATTTGTACTTAAACATATAAAGCACCTGAAACATACTGTACACAGAAGTATGTTCCAATAGACAAACTTTCCATAATGATTTGTCCCAAGAGTTTCCAGTAGAGAAAGCAAATGCCTGTATACTTGGTGGCCAAGTTTGCAGGTTTTTTTGTTCCAGTCAGTCATGTGTGGATCTGACCACTACAACCATCAACTGACCAAAATAACTGCAGGCACAGGTCCTTGCTCTCAATTATTAGAGACCAAACACAGACCAGGTTGTTCTGTACTACAAGGCCATTCCTTCCTTCTCCAACTCTGCTTTAGGAAGACCAATTTCAGTCAGTACTAACACTCTTTCTCACCTTCATCCCAGGGACAGTCTTCACATATTGCAGTTATTCCCTCAACATCTGTTACGTGATACGGCCAAACGTAACACAGCTAATTCTGCCTCCGTAAAATTCAGCACCACCCCCCTGTTGCTACTCTGCCTCAGGCTTAGAGTGACACTTCTGGGGCAGTCTTCCAACCCTGCAACCATTCTTCCAAATCTAGCAGGCTATTCCCAGGTGGCAGAAACCCCAACCCTTTTCCCAGGGAATCTGCTCCCATCCTCGTTTGGACCCCGTACCGGAGAAACGTTCTGCTGAGCCAAAGAGACTGACTCTCCTCCTTCCCCCCCTTACCTCTCCCCCACAGAAATTGCCCCGATTTCACTCCTGCTCTTGGTTGAAGGAGCCTGGTCCCTGGATCAGAACCAAACTCAGTTCTGAACATAAGTTCTTGTCCTAGAAAGCCCCAGACACAGATTAAAGCCTGTCCCAAGATCCCTCATACTGAGGTAAACCAAGCTCAGACACTGCAGGTAGCACCAGCTGCTCCTCCAACTGCTCGACCGACCCATTAGCACATCCACGCTTTTGGCTCAGACAGATACTTCCTTCCTGAGCAGTCAAATACAGTCTGACTTGGGAAGAATAAGCTCTTTGGGATTCAAAGAAAACCTTCCCAAGGGGTAGATTTAGTTCACAAGCCAGCAGTTGTACACCTCTGCTCGTTACAGTGCGTTAAATGACTCTACTGAAGGGACTGAGGAACATATCTTATGCACGTGCACAACCCCCAGCATGGCCAAGCTTCTTTCAGTGAGGTTACTTACTAGTTGAAGTCTCTTCAGAGCCCGGCTCAAAGAAGGTTACTTTTCTTCCATCACCTGTTTTCTTCACTGGTGTCTTAAAAATAAAAGGGAAGAAAAGCCAAACACACAATATCCCTTGAAAATTTCCCCCCACCCAGCGAGTTTTAAAGTTTTCAAGATGTAGGGTATCTGACAAGTCAAAATTGTACTGCAAAAATTATTACTGAAAATCTCAATTATTACATAGCTACTAAGAAAAGACAAGTTCAGTGATCGTTACTCACTGAATGACTAAAACTATCTACAGTCCAGCTTAAGTGGCATTAAGAAGACAGATATTGAGAGCTGGATACCTTACTAAAGCCAGTTAAACTAACATTAGTTACTGGTGTTGCTGAGGAGAATATACTGGACACAAATGAGCATATACATGAAAAGCAGGAAGCTAAACCCAAAGTTGCTACTTCAACTCACTGGTAACGTCCATAGGAGAGTGCAAGGGTCCTTCCCAGCTAAAGGACCCACCAAAGGGTGGTAAGTGGTGGTAAGGCTACACAAAGCTATTGCTACCACACAGTCCTATAACCTACACCTCTGCAAGTTTCTAATACCATCGATTATCACAGGTTCCGAGTCATTCTATAAAAAAGAAATACAGTCATTTAGCCTGCTGATAAGACTTTGATTTACTTGCAAAATTGAACCCTTGATGTATCCAAATGGACTATATTTTAGAGTACAGTCACCTCAATACAACTACTTCCTGGCTAGGACAGAAAGTGTGATTTTATGACACTGCTCCCGTCTTGAAAAGCTACTATTGTTCCAACTGAACCTTTACTGTAGTATTAAACAGCAGCTGACTCTTAAGGACTCTTACCTTCTCTTCTGTCTTTAATGCTGGCTTTGGAGGTTGAGGTTGAGGGACTTTGAAACCTAAGATTTCCAACATATTTTCAGCTGCATTGCGTTTAGCAACTTTTTTGTTCGTGCCCATTCCTTCGGCTGTGTGTACGCCAACTTTCACCTGGACAAGAGAGGAAGAAAAAAACAAATAAATTCTTAAACAGTAGCATGAGGATTCACTTATTAGTGATCTGTGGCTCAAGCACACCCTGAGTCACCAAACAGGTCAAGTGATCGTTATTCTAAGCAAGCTGTCGCTTATTATCAATGATCATCGGCCTCCAAGCACAGAAAAATGCAGAGGAGTCCCACAAACAGCTATATTTCATCATCTCACCTTGGCAACAGCCTAAAGGCTCAAAACTGGTATCACAGCACTTATAAATTTTCCAAGCTGAGGTTACAGGTTGAGCAGATTTATTAATGTAAAGGAAAGCAAGCAAGTAACCTTTCTTGGCTAGGGTAAGAGAAAGGTCTGGGGAATGCACTTAATATTTAGAGGCTAATAGATAGCTTAGTATTAAAAATACTACTGTGCTATTGGAATTTGCAATGTGGAGTGTGGGAGGTGCTGCCCAATACAGCAACACACAAAAAATCAGGGGAAGGAGGAAATGAAGGATACCCAGGCTTGTATTAGTAAATCCTACATTACAAAATGTAAGAAGCTCAGTATCTCTTAACAGAATAGTAATTATCCTGTAAATTAAAACATTAGGCAGTTACAACAGACTTCTGGTGCCCTATGCAGGTTTTTTGTTAAACATGACTCAGATTGCTTTTATTGAACCTGTATCTTCCTTGAATGTAGCCCACTAAATATTTTCTTCATAAATTTCATGGAAATTTGGCCATAATCCTGTTAACTTTGTATATCATCATGACAACCTGATTACTATAAACCAAAGGGGTGGGGGTGGGGGGAAGAGACATCACAGCCATGCCACTAGACTTCTCAAATTAACATACAAACCTGCATAACAAACTCTCTGCGCCTTGGAAGACCGCGTTCTGTGATGAGCATGTACTCTGGTTCCTTCTCTTTCTTGGCCTGCTGTATCTGGGCAAGTCTGCTAATGGGATTCATTCCTTGACCATATTCTGGACTTGTTTGCAGCTATGTAGAACAATATTTAGGAAGAAAGCCAAACTTTGTGAATATTTGGTTTAATAGACAAACTGCAATGTGCCACTGAATTCATTTATCTCTAGAATTTAAAAACACTGTAATAAAAGTTGCTTAATGAAAAACTGTCACAGCCAAAGAGAAACAGTCAACTTATTTGTCTCTGCTGTCACAGCTGACCACACATAACCTACCACTGGTATTAGTTTCACAAGTTCTAATCCTGCTATATTAGGAAGGACCAGCTTGCAGAAGAATTCGCACAAGCAAAATCATGCAAAACTCAAAGCTGCAAAGTCTAAGACTTGAAAGTCAGAGCTTGATTTTTACGTGCCACTCACTCTCTTTCAGGGTTTCTCTTTCACCCTGAATTTACTGATAACTGTTGTACGAGTGGTGTCAGAACCCCATTTAGAGTGGGAGCAAAATATAATTTAATCTCTAGTACCAGACTGCTGATAAATGTTGAGCAGTTGAAGAGTATTTATAATTACTCTGAAACGCCTCTCATCTGATGATTATTTGTAACAGTCAGATTTCCAATCTGTTTGTCTCTTACCTTCACTATTGATTTTGTTTTCTTTTTGATTCGTGGCTTCATTTTCTCAACCGTAGGAAGGGGTGGCAATTTTTTCAGTTCTTCTAGGACTGCTATTGCAGCATTTTTCTTCGAGATCTTCTTGCTCTTTCCTTCACCTTCACCCATGAATTCTCCAACCGACACCTTGGTTACAAAGCTTTTCATATGGGGAGGACCACTTTCCTTGGTCACCTGTTTCAGAGGGAAAAACTGAGTGAAAGCGTGATAAACACTTAGTAAAAATGGTAGGACACATTGTTTATAGCAAACTTCTCTCAAGAACTATGGATAAAGAAATTTTAGATTCTCATACAATCCAGAAAGTAGGGATTTAAATCATACTCTCTCTTAATAACATAATCCCACCCAAATAAACATATACTTAAAGATCAAATGCAGCAGGCAGTAAACAGCATTTACGTGTAAGTCATTAACCCATCTTATTTAATTTACTGATTTATCCTTTCAATGTTAAAATAGGACTGTTCTACTTCGTACTTCTACACAGTTAACATCACCCCATTAAATACATCACGTTATGGTAATAGAACATTACAGAGAAAGCAATTAATCAGGATCCAGCATTTTACTTCAGACATCAGGACTTCTGCAGACATCTAGGAGATAGCTACTTACTACAGATTTAGACTTTTAACTCCATTCATAACACACCATACTTCAAAATATCCATAAAGGCAAAAAGTAAGAATGAATTAAGAACTTCCACCCACAACTGGCTTTGTGTGACAGTATATTTTTACCAGTGATGCTCAGGCTAATCTGCAATGATTGAAAGCTTCATGTAAAATTCCACAGAATGGTTTTAGAAGCAATTTAGTTACAGACAATCGTGTTTTCTTACTATAATAATTCAGATAGTTGACTGAAATGTTACTCTGCCAGCTCAGGAAAGCAGCATGATAAATTAATATTTTAGTGAAACAGAGATGCTCCTATGGAAGCTACTGATTTAAGGTAACTAAAATGATCAAGGAGAGGCAAAGAGGCAGCAAGCAGCCAGGCCAAAGGGAAAGGAAAGTAAGATGCACATGAGGTCACCTCATGGCAGGAAAAGAAACCTATTTGTGAGATTCTGCAACTTGCGGGTAGTCCACATCAGTGCTTATTTAAGCAAATACTTCCATAAATGTTTTTTAGAGTGAGCTATACTCTTTTGCCTTGACTCTGCATTTCCGTATTCTAACCATTAATGTGGAGTTGTGTTTTGTTTCTTCTCTGCAATACTGATTTTTCAAAAAAGCTTGGAAATAAGATTGCACAGACAACGACAGCGTAGCTGTTCACTCATGTTAGGACTTTAGTGCATGAATTTGTGAACAGGTGGATTTTTTTTCTTTTTTTTTTTTTCACTTTTCCATATAGACTCTGAGACAATCATGGTGACTGTCAAAGTGTATTCACAACTAACGAGACACGTTAAAAGTCAGTTGTTTGTGTCATCTAGAATAGACTCAACTTAATGTGTACCCTTAATATTCTAATAAAAACAAATCTAGAGCTTGTAAAATAAACATACCTCAAAATTCACAGGCAAGTTCCTTTTAAGTGCAATCTCAAAAACTTGGCTTATTTCAGATTTATTGAGATTTTCATCATCTGGTTCTTTTCCGTTAACCTAAAAGAAGCATACTCTATTTAAAATAAAGATCCTATTAAATTGAATTTTATCCATCCAACCAGTTTACTGAACTCTCAAATTTTTAAGTAGTCTGACCTTTACTGCCATGTTACGTGAATGTGTAGAAATGCAGCACACATACTACAGAACTGAAACTTAAGGAGCTCATTTAAGGTGTATGTGTAAAAGCTAGCAAAACTTCAGATTTTCATGTGCTCATTACAGGAAAGAACAAATGGAATAAGGGCCAATAGATTTAAAAATCTATTTATGGAAAAACAAACTGAAGTGTTAAAGGAACTGATTTCCAAATGGAAGTACCTTTATGAAACACAATTTTCATATACTGATTGGACATTTGTACCAAAAGAACTAAGACAGTATCAGATAAGAGAAAGGGCAGGAAAAATAAAGATTCTGAGAATGGGACCAATGTGAATAAAGGATGGCTAATTAGACCCTGGTATAGTCCTGTCTTTTAACATGCTCCCTTGCAAGCGCTTTATAGAGTTGGGGTTTTTTTTCCTCATCTGAAGAACATACTATCAGGAACTTGCCTTAAATCAAATGGTGTACATCTCTGAGAACTTACACCTGCTAGGAGGACAGCAGTGCCATGTGAAGCTTACCTACAGGCACTTCTGCGTATCTCCAGGTAAAATTTTGATTGTGATTCCAAAAATGTCTTCAATGATGTTGGGATCAACATGAACTAAGAGGCATGGTAACAGCAACAGAGAAATTTTAAGACTAAGTGTCCAGCAGCGATGTCGGAAAGATTATGATCAAGATGAACAGCAACAATTTCACCAATTGTATCATGCCACAATACCAGTTATGCAACCAGGTAACAAAAGTGATTTCAGTATTTTATTGGAGCAGCAGAAATACGCTAGAGAGCTCTCATCGATTAAAACAGTTTTGGACTGTAGCAAGCATCCCCAATGTCTGTTACTAACACGTTAGATTAAAACATGAAGGAATTTTTTTTCCCACCATTTAAAACAGCCTCTTCCCATCTCAGAAAAAATTATTAGTAAAATTAATCAGTGGTGTTCACTGTTCCCACTGTCCCATCAGATTTTACACTGCTCTTATGGGTTGACCTTGTATTTCAGGTTCGAGTGGCAAACGTTTCAGAAGAGCACATATAACCCATCATCCTTCTACAACGATAACACCCGATACATCCGATCCCACTACTACATCCAGCCTCCACCCTCAACGTGAGGGATTGCACAGAGCAATCTGCAGGTCTGTGGAAGAGACCTCATGATGGCACCACTCCCATGGGAGCTGGGCAGACGCGTGGGGCATTAAGACTTCGGGAGAACCGCGGAGGCACCGCCTGCGCTAGCAGAACCACAACCATCCCTCAGCAGGAGGCACAACGCAGGGAAAAACTGGCAAAGCCAAGGACTGACTACAGGAGGCAAAAGTCTTGATCATCATATTCTAGACCCTATTTCAAATGCAATTGGTAAGTTCAAAAGAAATCGCATCTTATACCCAGAAAAAAAAATACTTGAACTGCTAAGGTCTTATTTTGTTACAGTCCAGGTGTTACAGCAAGTTTACTACCAGCATCTCTAGGACTGATCTGTCACTACCCTTACCATCAAAACACTACCACAGCATTTTAATTGCAAATATTTTTCCTTTCCTTGTAATTTCAGATATTCTAGTTTTTCAAATTCCAACACTTTCCCTTATGAAGGTGACCAGGGCTTTTCTTTTTTGGACTGTATTTTTCCCATTTAATGTCTTTTCAAGAGAATACAACTAAATAGTATGGAATTATTGGCTATATTAGACTGTATATTCTTGACACATTCCAAGTTTGTTCACACAGTGCAAAACAGTTACTTTTCGTCAATTCCTTTACCTAAAAAGAATAAATTCATGGCAAAATAACAATTAACAGACTATAGCTATTTTACTGATTATTTTAGCTCTACTTGAGTTCTGGATCCATTTATTTTTTAAATCAAAAATAATGACAGACACACGCTCTTCCTCTTTCCCTGCACACCTCAAGACACACAAAGTCTGCTTTTAGAGTAGCTGACACGTGTGCATAGACCAAACTCTCCAAGGAATGTGCGCCTCTAAATCAGAATGAGACCATGAACACAAGAATTTACCACCCTTAGTTCTCATCAAATTGTTCAGATCCATCTCTAACAAGTGAAAAAACAGACACAAAAGGAAACAAAAGTGATAGATTAAAAAATTCCCAAGCAAATTGTGAAATATACTCCTTTACAGAGGGATTTGCCCTTTTCTAGGAACTCCTTCAGCACACACTTCCTCAAAGACTGCTTACGGCAAATGATGAAAACCAGTGGATTTGCTGGTTAGAACTACAATGACTGCAACACAGCTATCAGTCTGTCTATTTTCTTCCATCTTAAGGGTGTAAAGAACAGCTGATATTTGCCAAATGAATTGGCAAAAACCATAGAAGCAATTCTGGTTTTAGTATTTTCAGGCAAAAGTTAGAATTTCTGTCTAAGAACTGTGCTAGGAAGAGTAACTTTCTGTATTCTGAGCTATAAATTGATGCTTTAGCATCTCTGTCTTTGAGCATGCAAAGGAACTCCATACTGCATCTTCGTCTGTGTGTCTTAACTCCAGACTAATTCAGGTTGGAAGGGTCCTTTGGAGGTCTCCTACTACAGCCTCCCACTCAAAGCAGAGCAGACAAAATTAATTGAGTTGTCCAAGCAGGGCTTTGTCCAGTTCAGAGACAATATTATTAAATTATTTTCCTGCCACTTGTTTCTAGATTTGCAGTCTCAGGAGGTGTGAGAAATTGTCATTCTTACCCTTCAAGTCTACTTATTCACTAATTTCTTCTTAAACAGTTAATAGTTTGTAATTTAAAAATACAAGAGTAAAATCTTGTAAACACAAAAATGTATAAAACAAAGCAAAATATTACTAACCCCTCCCCAGCCAAATACAAGAATTCATGCATATTCTGTTTACACACCCACACAAACGAGATACACAAAAATAACTAAATTTAAAAGGAAATTTACTGACAACATCAAGCGTCAGGTAGGAAGTAATCAGGATTATGCCTGCTCATGAAATCTCAATTTGCCTGTAGTGTACACATGCATTATAATAACATCTCGTATGCTCTTACGCAAGTGCATCCTTCAAGGGCCCTGCCTCACTGAATACAAGAGCAAACAGTGCTCACTTAGTGGTAAAATCTTTCTTATTTCATCTTCATCTTGTCTAATGCAAAATGCTGTTATAAAACCAGCAATTCCTTCAGGCATTCCTAAAACTACAATATTCAAAAGCCACAAATATTAATGACCTTAGCATTTAAGTACCAAACTTTAAATTAAGATCTGAGTTGTCAGAGTACTTACTATAAAACAGTACTTTCTGTGCAAAGGATTGCTCTCCTTAAGCGCAGCTGCATTTTTTACTGTTCATTTTGTAGACAAGTCAAATATAAATAGAAAAATAAAACGACAAATATATGCTTCTCATGAAAGTTTAAGTGACTTGTCCAGCACATGTATAGCAGGCTCAAGACAGCATTCAGCTCCCAGTGAGCTTGCAACTGTTTTATGCATAAAATAATTCTCCCTTCTTGCAATCTCTTACATCATTCACAATAGTATTTCCCTTATCATGTCCTTAAAACAGAAAAAGGAGAGATTTGTAGATTTACTTCCTTTACCTCCTGATTTACACCCCTCACACTAAGACGTGCTACAGAAAAGGATATGTGGTCACGTAAAGACAATTGCAATGCTTGTTCTGAAGACCTCACATTGCTCAACTTTAAACACAACTCTAAATATATTCAGAAAGTCACTTGCACAGAAGCATTTCTAAGAAACTCAGTCACATGGGATCCTGTTATTTTCTGTAGAGTAGAACTCCTTGGGTCCAGTACAGAGAACTTTGCTACCCAAGGTGGAAGACGGCTGATGACAGCAGGTTATCGTTATGAGGAAGAGTACAAAAAGAGGATGTTACACATCACTGACACAGAACAACAATACTCAGGAATATGGGGGTCCTCTGTATCGAAGGTGAACATTCCCCTCAGGCTTGACCTCTCCCTGAGTGAAGACCTCCAGCCTGTCCCTGACCACACTGCCTATCACCAGTTCTAGATTTCAGTGCAGAACTCATCTCCACTCTTACAGCTTTTATCCTCAGCTTCACTCTTCTTCCCAGGCAGCATTTGTACTCATTGACTTTTAGTAGCCTCCATCATTCAACCATCTACATTAGTCCAGGACAGCTTTCTGCTACCTGAACCACTACCATCCCTGCCCTGAACCATCAGACCCAGTGTTTTTGCCTAATTATATGGGCAGTGCTCTCTCCCACAGAAAACACTCAGAAGTCTTAACTCAGTGTCCCGTGGCTTCACAACACATCTCCTCAATCTTCTTGCTCTGATATTCCTGGTAGTTCCCAGACAATTATTTTTTTTTTTTCCTCCAGTCCAAGACCTCTCATTACCTGAATGCCCAGTTCATCATTTTCCCTCTCTCAGCACACAGCCAGACTTTGTATCCACCAAGTTCTCACGCTCCCCAGACTGTAAGTGATCAGCCTGACCTTCACTTCCTGTTCCTCACCTCTCTGGCAGTGTCCAAGTCCCTCTTTCATCCAGGTTTGCATTGCATGGCCTCCTCCTCAACGCAATCTAGATGCCAGCATGGAATACATCAATAGATCTCTTGCTCTTAGTTCTAACATCAAACCCTCGTAACTCAGGTATAATAAGCCCATAAAGGAAAGACTATGAGCAACTCTTTGTAGTAGTCTTTGGCCAATGCAGTCAGCCCATACACACAGTCAACCAGCCCCAGAATCTGTGAATAACTCATGTGCACATAATGAGATCTTCTGCCTAAAGAAACTTAACAGAAAAGCGTGAAGAATACCAATAACAGGGTCTTGAAATGAAAGCACTGCCAGACATAAATATATGGAGGGATAAAAAGCTGCTTCTTATATTCATATCAAAATGTACGTATGAGTTTACTACTTCCATGAACTTCCTGCTCTTCTAAAGCTTCCATGGTCCTTTCCAAAATCATGTAGGAATTTTGCCCAGGAAGCAAACCCATGTTGGATTTCTGTGTTGCCCACACTAGAATGCAAGTACCCCATTTACACACTTCTTCAGAAAGTTTGCATATGATCTGTACCTGATAAGATATTAGTTCCTATCTATGCTTCCAGTGCTCATATCTGACAGAGGTCTATAGCATTGCTGTGGAAAAATACGACAGCAAAAAAATTAGTATAACTTAATTTGGGAAAATTCTAGTTCCACAGAAATTTATGTTTTTAAATTAAAGTGTTTCTATTGACACAAGTTGGTCAACACTACTACACAGAATTAAATTTCACAACTGTCATCTTCCTCTTATTAAGGAAAAAAAAAAAAAATATACAACAGTATCTCAGTTTATCTTAGCAATTTATGCTTACAGCACTAGGATTAATTCCCACCTCTGGTTTCTCGGGTAAGGGCTCATTCTGCAGAACTTTCAGTGCTTTAGCAGCTGCATCGTGCTTAGCAGCTTGTCTTGTTCTTCCTTTACCATGAAACTGCTGCCCTCCAATTGATAGCTCAACTTGATAAAGTAAGGGCCCAACAGGAAAAGGGTAAAAGTACCTGCAAAGAGATTTAAATAAGCACATAGTTTGGCCTACAAAGTAAACAGAAACGTAAGTTATACACAGATGAATTTCTTGGATACCAGTAATCACAGCTCAGCACTGCAGCACTAGTATCAAGAAGCTGAATTTTGATTTAAAGCCTGTAAGATTTTAGGGAAAGATGTTTGAAAGAGAGTTCAAGCATTTCTTGGTTTACAATACGAACACATTTCTAACCAACTAGAACTGCACTTTTATAGACTTGGCAGGCCAGTAATCTTTGAATTCTCAGTTCCTATGCCCATATAAAATTCTTTAAGCTGAAGCTTTAATTTAAAGCTATCAGAAAATGCATCGAACTGTTTTCTTCACTTTTGCTTTTACACAAAAAGGAAATGCAACATATATTTAGCTAATATTTAGCTATTCACTTCAGAAAGGTGGCTATATCTGAAAGCCCTCAAAAACACTTCATCATTTGGTTCAGTTTCCTTTTTCCTTCCCTTGACCCAACCCCATCCCCTGCTGCAAGAAAAAAACCCCAAACCCAAACATGTAAGACAAATTGCAGATATTAATGGGGTGTAATTATCACAACCTTTTGCCTCATGAGCTGGCTATGTTTCAAGGTGAATATCCCTTTAAGGGATGTTGTATTTTTAGCTAATGTTCAGAAGATAGCATCAAAGCACTCTGATAATGAGAGCGGAAGTTCAAAGGCATGTGACTGCAAACCCCAAACTGAAACAATACGTACCGTGGAGGATAAGTGCCACCTCTCATAGTATAGCTGTAAGTGGATCTCATCCCCGTGTAAGGATCGATAGGTTTGTACATAGGTTTCTTTCCCAGCTTCATGCAAAGTGCATTTAATTCCACTGTGGGGGTTACACTGTCTAAATAAAAAGGAATATAAAGAGAGTTGTCCAACTGCCACAAGGAACTGAAACAATCTCAACTCTTACGCTGTTTCAAAAGAGGGAAAAATGAGCTCAAGTCTTGCCCTATGCAATATCTTCAATTAATGAATTCTGAATGGCAATGCTAATGAACAACAAAAAAGTCTCTATGATGCATAATAAATTAGCAGCCTAGTACAGTTGTGACAAATCCTGTTACAAAAAATGTCAATTTGCTGAGGGCTTTTTACATTTGTTTTTATTTATTTTATTTTGCTTTAAACTCGTGAAGCTACCCATTTGTTTATTTTTACAGCATAGCTAACAATGTGATCTGTAGAACACAAATTTCTCTTCCCCTCCCCCTCTCCCCCAAAAAATACTCATAAATTAAATTACAGACATGCCACGTATCTTCTGTGGCTGCTGTTCATTGAGAATGTTCAAACATTTCTCTCTGTACTCAATGACACAAGAAGGGTTTTTATGACTCTTCACTTTCCAATTGCAACAGGCCTTTTCAAAAGGAAGGTATATTGCTACTGAGAGCTATAAACATTTCTCTCAATGCAGATATTGTGTGGATGAAGAATTGACTCTGAGTATTCTCATTTAGTCATGTAAATGGTCATTTTTCTATCACAGGCCTCACTGGCTCAAAAATCAGTGTGTACTCCAGTACAGTGATGTTTTGTTATAAAGCAATTGCCAACAGAAAATGAAATTATGGAACAGATTCACAGACAAAATGAGCAATTGCTACCCTCTAATATTTTCACTGTTGACTGTAGAAAGCGTTTCTAAAGAAAGAGTTCAGGTGATATCAGAATACAGCTAACATAAAAGATAAGTTTTAACCTTTGCTGAATATCCTAATGTTATCCCAAGAGCTTGGAATTCAAGTCACGAAAAGTAAATGCAAAACAATCACACATGCAGCTGAGATGGGAAACTAGTTCATACTTAATTTTACATTTTAAATATAACTTAAAAGCAATGTTAGTAAAGTGAGAAGCTCCCTCAATATCGTGAACTACAACTGAAATGCTTTTATAGAAATCAGTGTCTATTTCTCCTTAAAGAAGTACAAATGATGCAAATTCCAAAATTTGGATCCAGTCAGAAATCAACACAAATTTAACAGGTTGGGTTTTTTTTGTTTGTGTTTTTTTTAAAACATTTCCATGTAGATCTTTATTGTTAAGCTTTTGAATTATCCTATCAGAATTACCAAACACATTCATCTGCCCATGCAAATGATTATTCTTGCTGTGACCGAATTCCTCATGTTGCTTTTTTTGTTTGTTTAGATTGTTTTTACCTTAGTTTCATTTTTTTTGAAGATTAAGATAAACATCTTTTTCAGGATTGCACCAAGTGTTAAAATACCAACCGGTCAGTTAAGCAGTGGGCTCTTCAGGCCTGAATGACTTGATGGAAAAATGCTTAACTCGTTAATATGATGATCTTTATCGCGTCATCTACAACAATCAAAGACTCAATCAAGATGATGTTCTCACAAAGCCTGATGACTGCCATTGTTAAACACGCAGAACCACTCTTTTTATTCACCCGCATGCAACTTTACAATACATATCAAAACTAGAAAGGTGTATTTTTTTTATTATTTTTTTTTTTTTAATCATTCTGTTAAAGAATCAGTTTGTTGTGGCCTATACCTGGATTCTTGCCTTCACTACGAGATGGACGAGCCGTAGGCTTAGGGAATTTTGTCCCTTCCAAAGCTTTGGCAGCTGCCGCGTGTTGCGCTTTTTTAATACTTGTTCCTTCAGCTTCCCAGTGCTGGTCCCCAAGAGTCAGTTGCACTGTAAACACCTTAAATATAGAAAAAAAATTAAATTATTATGAGCTGCTTCAGAATTTATATAATTTCTCAGACTCTCTTATGCAAAAGAATGAGTCTTTTAGTGATGCAAAAGTTGAGACCATGGCAATCCAAGCTTTCCTCAATTACCACGTCACCTCCAGACTCTGAACACTTTGGACATGGACAGGATTTCCCTGATTACTGAACTAATAATTTAGTAGCTAGCAACTCTCCTGTATACTGCATGACATCACACAGGCTAAAACCCAAAGTCAAAGTGCGTACAGAGGTGACAACTACATGGATAGCTGGTATGGCAACACCACAGAACAGCAGCCTTGAAATTCAGACTTTTTTACTCCACATAACTCAATTCTTGCTTTAGTACTGTGGGGTTTTTTTAGTTTTTTTTTTAAATGATATTTTTCAGCAGTTTGAAGAAAGGTAAGTTCAAATTGCACCATAAATGCTTCTCCATACCCACAGGTGAGCACAAGCCTACCTGACTATAGAGCAAAGCTCTGTGGCACATTTTTTTAAGTACGTGGGATAAGGAAGGATATATATTGCCCTACATTTTCACAAATTAATCAAACACCAGCCAAGGCCTCCCTGGTAATTAAATGAAGCTTAATTTCAATCAGAACGAAAACACAGTGAGCAGATGCTCTGAATGTTATTTCAATACTTTCTGTAAATGCAGACCTTGCTTCCTTTGCACATTGAAGCTGACATTACACATATCATGGACAAAAGATTTTAGTTCTTAATAGTATTAAATTTCCAAGGCAATTCCTCTAACATACAACAAACACTGTTCCAGGAAACACCTTATGAGTGATGTCAGATTAAACAGACACATCCCAGGCTGATTTTCCTTGTATGCCTTCCACCTCAGTCCTCATACAATAGAGATCTTAAATGAGGATTACAAAGTTTAATTATGCTAAAACTCTCCTCTTCAGTGCTCTATGAAGTAACACAAACTGCTTGTATATCTGCTGTACTCCTGAAAAACTATCTCTGCATACAAATAGCAAACCAAAGGAATTGTATATTGCTGAGGTTTTGACACATTGCAAAAGATAATGCCATGATACGGGGTGCACGCCACACACGCTGGGCTACCCTAAGCGTTCTCTTATTCCCACTGGGAGAAAGTAAAGATTCTTTTGCTAAAGTAACTGCTCCAGAACAGATGCATATTAAGTGATGTTCAATCATAAAGTATTTGAGGCATTAAAGAGCCTATACCAAGATACCTGTAGTCCAAATATCAAGCAAATAGGATAGAAATGTCCATTTTATTTACAATGAAACCAGAGCAACAGCAAAGCAACATTCAGTTATGATGTGCACAAGAGAAAACCACTCTTAATTTTAAGTAGTAAAACTTATTCTGGGCATATCAACAAGTATAGATTTGTACTTTGCCAACTATGTGGACACAAAAGCACTACAACTCCTTGTGTAGCATTTTTCCTACACAAACATAATTGCCATAAATCCTCCTGCATCTCACGGCATAATCTGGACGAAGAAACTACTTTAATCTTTTAAAGTTGGTGAGATGAATTGCAAAATATTAAAATGTGAAAGAACAGGAAAAACATAGAAAGAACACAGAAAATCTGCAGAACAGGCAAGATGTAGAACAAAAGCTTAATGTTGTACCAGAAATGATTCTATAAAGACCATCCATATTTAATGCAGATTCTTTTTTCAGCAAAAAGTGCAAGGGACAACCCTTGCTTTACTAAATGAAAACTAAAGCCAAGCAGCTCATAATGAAGCTAACATAAATAACTCTTTAAAAAAGCTAAGCAGTTTTAGGTAACAGTACTTTGGGAAACCAGCTTTAGTACATATGTAACAGCTTCACACTCCCCTACAGCTGGCACTTTGGTGAGCTTCCCATTCCTCTCCATTATTCTGTATTACCTTGCACCAAAAGCATACACTTTGCCTTTCCACTTACGAAAGAGCACAAGCCACAGCAATAAGAAACTTCTATGAATATTTACCTTAGAATGAGCTGGACCTTGCTCACTCAAAAGCTTATACTCAGGCTGAATCTTGTTGAAACGGGCTAACTCATTCACAAGACACATTGGGGTTTTCTCTTTGGGGTTTGCCATGTTTGAAGGAGCTGAAAGATTACATCAAATCAGATAAATGAACAGGTAGCTATAGACTTTACTACAACTGCTAATTAAAAAAATAAAATCCCATTGGCTTAGCATTTACTTGTCTGCAATATACCACTTCTCAGAAAACATTTGCTGGAATAGAAAGCTCTGCTCATTAGCCAAACTGGTGACAGTTTACTGAACTTTGGGATTTCCAAGCAATGCACGTGCCTAAAAGACAGCATCATTAAATTTAATGTTTTCATGCAAGCCAGAAATAAGAAGTTAGGAGACTCTTGCATTTAGCTAGCATCTTATGTACTACATTTCAAGGAGCAAATCTTCTAAGTATTCATTGTGGTCACTTTCTTTGAATAATTTCAAAAAGCCAGTTAATTTATTTTTCATTCTCCTATTTTTCCCTATTATCTATTCCTTATTTACTACTTTTTTGTTTGTTTTATTACATTTTATTAGCACAATATATTTATTATTAAACTGGTCATAAAAACTAAATATAATAGAACTAAAACTATTTAAAAACATATTTTATATTTAAAGCAAGCTACTTGTAGAAAAGACGGGTAGCAAAGTTTTAAAAATTCAATGTTATGCAATTAAAAATATTCTTTACTATTAAAAACATTTAAATTAATTATTAGAACTTCATGGAAAAGTATGTCTATCCATCTCAAACAGATTTCATTCAGTAGGGAGACAGTACTGCAAGCTACTGTAGCTGGGTTAATATTACTTCCAAAATATCTGTAGGTGCAAGACATCAGGAATACATCATGATGAACTATAAATATAAGAATATATCCAGTTATTTACAGATACTCAATCTCACCTGCAGCTGCATTGGTGGATGTAACTGATGCAGAGGGTAAAGCAGAGTTTTGGATAGGTCTACCTGCATTTTCAGAGGGCAAAGAGCTAGTAGTAGAAGGAATACTCAAAGGCTGTGAAAGAGATGAGGTTTTATTCAATATTTGGCTCCCCGCCAGGGCAGCAGAAGGATTCTGAATTTGAACTTGAGACATGTTCACTTCCAACCAGAGGAAATTACTGTAGGTAAACAGCTTTGAATGCAGGCAAACTCAGTGTGATGAAGCCAAATTGCTGACCTAAAATGTAAAGATGAAAAAAAAAGATTATACTAAATATTTAGCATTCTTTAACTAACAATCTATTGAAATTATTTCTCCATCAGCAAAAAGGGGAAAAGGGGAACAAGTGTTCAATCAAGCATCCACTGTTTCCATTTTGTAAGCAATAAGTCACTTACACATCCAGTTTTAACAGCATATTTCAATTTATATGCCCTATCATTTAAGTTTCACACTTCTTTCATTTATAAAAGAGAAGCAGTATACAAGCTTTACTTATGCTTGTTCATTTAAGATAAATATCCATCTGTTTTCCCCACCACTGAATCCACTTACAAAGCAAATCCAGTTCCTTAAACTGAGAGCCACTGCTTAGATAATAAACAAAGAGCAACTTTCATGCACAGATCACATTTCATGCATTCTCCCATGTCAAGTTGAAGTTTTTAACATGGAAGGGCAAGCAATAAACACAGTCTTTACAAAAACAACTATTTAGAGTATTCACCCTTTATGAAAATCATGGACTTTTCCCCCCCAGGGTCCCCAAGAAGAAAACCCAGCCAGTTATAAGGGGAACACAACTGGTGTCCAGCAGAAAATGTTGAAGTAGTTATGACTGGGAAAAGCGAAGGTGTAAGAGTTCATAAATTTTATAAGCTACATGTGTTTTGAACTTTACTTCTATAAAAGCCAAAAGCCTCTCAGCCACAGTTCAAGCACCAATTTAGAGTTATTTGGCCTTGCAACACTGTGAACAAGTGCTGAAAGTGCTCACGGGCCCCAATGTTCATTTAAAAGAAACTACCTCCAAGCGATGACCAGCACCAGTCACCGCGAAGCATTGTGAGAGGTCTTTCCTCCACCTATAAATTAATATTAGATTTCTCTTACACATGGATGCAACATTATCTTCACGCTCAGTTAAACCTAAATATACCCTAACAGGTTGCCAGTTTGAAGGCTACCACTGCTGCCAGAGCTCAGCTGCCCATATCCGCTTACGATCCACAGATCAATTTAGTTACTAAAAAGAAATTTTACAGCCAAGTAAATACAGTTAATGCACACACACACACATGCATACACTGGTCACCTACAGATTGTATTAGGGCAGCCAACAAAGGGTTATTCTTTGAAAATTGATAGATGAAAAGGAGAAGAGAAATCAGGGCTCCAGATACCACCAGGGAGCTATTAGTAGCAACACAACTTCACTAGTGCTCTGTAAGCTTCAAATTCTGAACCTGTGAATGGACTTCCAAATGTGAGAGGAGCAGCAATGAGTCAGAGAGAAGTTTTTAGTTAGTTACTGACAAAACAAACCTAAGAGGAGAACCTAGGTTAATACATTAATGGATACAAAGATGTATTTATTTATCAGAGTAAAGAAGCTACTGGGAAACAGCAGATACACAAAGAAATCTATACCATCTGGAATAATTTTTAGTTTGAAAAAAACCATCATAAACACATCATTCTTATCATACCACCAGCTGAATAACTTTATTTTTTACTAAGGACTCAAATTAGTTCAGATCTCATTAGCTCAGAAAAATCTATATGTAGATTATACTCAACTCCTGTATTTGACTACTAAATTTGCAGAGGTTACATATCAGATGCATTGCAGCTCTGAAAATGGTATTAGGGAGTCTATCTAAAGGAACTCCAAGAAGTTGAGGCAAAGATGAACTGTAAGTAGAATAAGACTCTGGGATAATAATTTTAAAATCACTAAGTTTCATTCCCAGGAGCATCACTAGAAACACTGAAAAATTTCAAACATAATACAACAGCAACAACTGCCTGGAAAAGACTATAAAATCTTGCAGTGCAATAAAAAGCTCCTAATCCTCCTTTCCTGCTGAAGTGCAACACCCTTCAAAGTAATGGAAGTTAAGCAGCTTCTAATCCACACATTCAGAGAAGACGACACCAGAAGTTTTTATTTTGAAGTCATTAACATCAAGATCTTTCAGATCATGCTGGAAAGGAAGTCTGAAACTCTTTTCAGAGCACTCTGCCTAGAAATACTTTGCTTTTAAAGCAAGGCACTATCCTTCATTTATTGGCCATCACCTGGTTTTGGGGAACATGGAATTTCAGTTCCAAAATACATAAGATAAAGTGGTTTTCTAGTCACAGAAGGCAGAGAACAACAGTATACCAATCCCTAGTCATTTTTTTTCCCCAAGAAGGGGAGTCCCTGACAAAGATATTATTAGTTCACTTTCTATATTTATGGTGGAGTCCTAGAGAACCTCACAGTGCTGTGGGGCTCAGACTGCTCTCTACCCAGCTCTCTCTCCATCCAGACTTAACCATCAGTGTTCAGCCTGAACAAGCTTTTCTTCAAACACCTCTGGTTAGCACACTATTCAGGACAGACAATTCAGCCATTATTCACAAAAATCTGTGGAGACTTGAGGTCACATCCTAGTGCTTGAAACAATAAGGTTTTGGAAACTGATCCAATTTTGAATGGATTTCAGCTGTGCACATTTGACAACCAGACAAAAAAAATTGCTGCGGACACGTCCGTAGCTCATGACCTGCCTATTCTCAGCATAGAGGCCAATGGCCCAACTCCTTCAGAAGTCTGGCTACTCAGTGACATCTAAAGGGACTAGTAAGGACCTAGGAAAGCGTTTGAAGCACACATCACTGGAATTCAACACATGCCCTCCCCCTGCCCTTCAACAAATCGGAAGAGTTCAGCCTTCACCTACCTTCTGGGAATCCAAAGGGCTACCAAAAGACTTCTTACCTCACAAGAAACCAAGTATTGAGAGTTTAAGCACAGCTCACTCTATGCATCTGTGAGCTGGTAACAACCCCATCCACCCTTCTTTGTGAAATGCATTGCAATTGCAAGTGTGGCCATCATTTGATGACCGTACAAACACTCAGCCTCTGGAGGCATTAATTTAGCAAGAAAGAAAAGATGGACTCAAAAGGCTCGTGCGAGCGCTCCTTTCCATGACTGTTTCTAAGGGTGGAGGAAGGAAAAGCTGCAATGCCTGCCCAAGAAGAAACTGTCAGGAATCGATAAGCTATATCCTTACTTGAAATAGAAACCTGAAACCTGTAGAACACACAGCTGTTCAAGGTTTATCCCCCAGACACTCCAGTAGCTGAGTACCTGGCCGTGCCGTTCTTTCACCACAGCTGAACAGAAATTTATTATCAGGGAGGGAATTGAATTGCAATGACAATAAAACTTTTCCAATGAATGCATAATTTTTAACCTAGGTGAAGATAACACTTGATTCTATATAAATTGTTACATCATTTCTACATAAATTGCTGCATTACCATTGCATTTCTCTCTCCTTCACCAATGCACCAATCTCACGTGATTTTATAATCAGATCAAAAGCTGGATCTACATCCTGTAAGTTACCAGCAATTCAGAACTATTTCAGAGTTCACTGGATTGAAATCAGGCAGAACCAAAGCAAAGCAGGCATTAAAAACATCTCGTGAATTGCTGAAATGTCACTTCACAAATTTCTGTCAATTTTAGACACTAGCTAGGAACTTACAAGATTATACCCTCCAAGTTTATATATACACACATATATATGATGACTTTTAAAAAACAAACATAAAAAAGAGAACAGTCTGACTAAACAAACTGGAATTTTGTTTGTATTTCTTCAGCTCTCTGTGAAGTTTACAATGCTGCAGTTGATTTGTGTGAAGTATTTCACTAGGGTATATGAACTCACTTGTCCATCACTGCATATTTAATTGCAGGTTATCTGGGGATTATAAAAGGGTTTACAGTGCTTTTAGAAAGTAATATGCCCACTACCCTAGGACAGGCTTATAAAATCCTAACTATCTGAGAGAAAGAACCATAAGCTAGAAAGTGGAGGCTAACAACTTAAAAAGGCTGTTTCAGTGGACAGAGAAACAAAGAGATGCCTGAACTTCAGGTGATTTTTCCATGTAATGGAGGATGAGCTACTTCAGACTTTCCAAGACAAGTACTAGTCCAAATAACAGACCCCTATACACAACACTTGAGGCATTGCTAGAACTTAAAACCACTCGCAAACGCTGCAAGACAGGTGAATGAACAAATGTTTTACTCATACCATCTTAGCCAGCAGCTAACCACGTAACTTGCTCCTTTCTCACCCTTCCACGCTTACTTTCTGCTAACTCAGACATTGATATTTCAGATTTTATTGAGACAGTGTTACACTAGAATATCATCCCCGTGATGGCAATGGCTGCCATCAAACACTTCAATGACCTACAGACAACAACAAACTTAGATAGATGGCTTTTCAGATGACAGAGCACTGTTCCTCACTCCAGCATTTAGATTTGTATTTTCTTTTGGCACACCAATGCCTGGAATAGTCCCAGAAATTCTGAATAAATTAAAATGCAAAGTTCATAAGTCACTAAGGTACACAAAAGGCAAGCAAAGAAATGCACAAAAACATGAACATAGTCTCAGTCCACTCGGCCAAAAATAAACTAAAATCTGCCCGTGTAAAAGAAAGAATGTAGCATTCCCAGATAAAAAGTTCTCTTGGGGCTTTTTTTGTGTTGTAATTCTCAAAGGTGTTGCAGATAGAAGCCAGAGGACCAAACGAAAAACAAACACTTCCTGTGGATAATCACATTTTACCACAGCCTGTGGTTTCTTTAATATAAGGCAATTAAAAGGTAAGAAACTTTAGTGTTTTAAGTAAGTTTCCTGTACCTTTAGGAGATCCAGAGAGAGAAGATTTGGATTTAGTTCTGAATAGGATATTTATGATGGAGAATGCCTAAAAGGAAAAACAGAGAGTTAGCATTTTGCTTCCTAAAGCTACAAAAAGATCTTCTGTAGTAAATGTCTCACCACTACATTGTCTTTGCCTCATCCCTTTGAATGACAAGAATTTGTATGACCATTAAATTCTCACTAACAGACTGCTCAACAGAGCTACATTTTTGCAAGCAGAAATTCTAACCTGATGCAAGAACCTTCTTTCCTTGCTCTTCCCCCCTCAAATTTTTTTTACACAGTGAGTGGAATCTCACAACAGTGCTCTTTGCAGGATTCTAAGAGTCACTTGCAAATTTTCTTTCTGCAGCGAGGCTTCCAGTTCCATAGAAGTTAACCTTCTTCCTAACAGCCCTACAGAGAGCTACTGAAATCAGACCCAGACCTTAATTCACAAAGCCAAACCAAAAGCAAGCCACTAACCCGAGAAACTCTGGCAGTTATTATCTGCAAGAAAAAAATATTATATCAATGTTATCTCTTGGCTACATTTCCAATCTAATGTTTTCACTCATAAATAGGCATAGAAAAAAATAAACCTAGCTAGAACCATTTTAGAATAAAATTCTTCCAGTACTGAATATGAAACCTGTCACTGCATGGACTTCTCTAAATGGAAATCAAAATGTGTTTTATTCTGCTTATAAATATAGCACAAAGTGTTTAATCCTCCTTTTCCATGACTAAAGCCAACTGCACGCAGATGCTAGCAACATTACTACCAGCAACAAAATGAGTAAGATCTCAATCCCGATGAAGGCCATAGATAAACAAACTCCTGAGTTGACTTCAGACAGTCATTTCAAAATCCTACAACGAATCTTAGCACTAGAACCAGTTGTCTTGTAGGAGTCCTGCAGAACAGATGAGGATGCAGCGCCTGAAAAAGGCAGACATTGTGCTTGGTTTTTTAACTGAAGAGTGAAGAAGGGAGACAAGAGGACTGTAGTCCTGTCCAATTCAACTTTTCTTCTACAAGTTTTTCTGGAGGCTTAATTAAGCACCTGGAAAACAAGGAAATGGGTAATACTCCCAGGCAGGATCAAAACCAAGTTGTATAATTTTTTTCCAGCCATTTCTGGTGGTCTAACCAGGCTCAAAAATTAATCACTGGATCTGAGCAGGAACAAGTGCAATGTTCTGGGTAGGTAGTGTCTGCACAGGACAGAAAACCCACCGACTGACACGAGCAGAGTGGGAGAAGAGTTACAACCAACATAACATCATCACCTAACACAAGCCAAAGCTGACAAGCTCTTTTAGAAAAAGCAATCATCATACTGAGAAGCAGAAATGGAAAAACTGCCAGAGAGCTTTCTGCAGTAGTCCTCCTACCACAGTCAGGGCTACCAAGGCTGGAGTGCTGTGTCCACACCTCGGTACCCTGCTTCACAACAGAAGTGGACACATTAGCTAAAATAAAGTAGGGAAAGCACAAAACACCCAGCTTTAGAAAAATACAACCTGTAAGTAAAACACGAAAGGATTTGGGCTTGTATTTGCTGTAGAGGAAAGGGCTGGCTGGGGCCTGACAACCAGCAGTCTTCAAGTGCATAAGAGGTTTTTGAAGTGGAAAAGAATAATCTGTTCTTCGTGCTTTAAGTGACAGAACTAGGGGCAAGAGGCTTAAAAGTGCATCATTAAAACACTTTCTGATAGTAATGGTTGCAATGAACTGTACTGCTTTGGGTGACAGTTGTCTTCACCCTTGGCAAACTTGAAGTAATTGATAAAGATCCATTTAGAAAGAGGCTGGCAGACCCGACACTGCAGAGGGATGGGCTGCTTCACTCCCTGGAGTACCTCCCAGCCTGGATTCCCACGACTGCGAACACACTTTTCTGCACCTGACTGTAACAGCCCATTGCTGTCTCTTATCAGAGGAAGACAACGGCCTTGTTGTTAAACAACAGATTTGGCAAAAAGATCTCACGCGGGTCCTACCGCAGACTGCTCTGATAAACCACCTGAAAATACAAAAGACTAAATCCTCAGAGAAACAGGCTTTGTTCACTGTCAGGAAAGGTGTCTCATTCCCTAGGATGCGCACATTTGGAAGGCTGGAAGTTGTAACGTTCTCATTAGGCTACTTTTACAAACTTGCCTGTGTACCCCATTAAAACTGTCTTTGCATTCACTTACGACGCACCAGCACCAGGCAGGGAGGACTTTTAATGAAACAAGAACACAAATAGAATGAGAAACTGAACAGATACCAGATAAAACCATCGAGATTCGAATTACAAGGGCTTCTTGACATCACCAACTAAAAATCATGCCATAAACAATATCCAAGAAAAAACTTTAGCTATAGGAAATGAGGTTTTAAATTAAGCATTAATTTATTTCTGAAAAGCGGATGCTTCATAATATAGTGTGTCTGAACAGTTCCTGACCCTCCAGTCACATAGCAGGGAAGATTAATTGTTCCTTCTCGACAACAAACTCTACTCTCAAAGCAGGAAAGTTCCCTTATCCCTATTTCACAGATGGGCAGCTAGAACACAACCCCCAAGTCCTATCCCTGCAAAAGAATGTAGGTGTCTGAGGTAGGGGCAAGGCAGAACTGAAACAACCAAACCAACTGTGGAACACTCACCGTTTATTCACTAACCCTCTTGTCACTCATGCTTCTGAACGCCTGTAGCTCTGTTGCCACTCAACATCAGCCAATCCTCATCCGGGCAAAAGCACAGCACTGCAGCAGGAACACTCTGCTGAGCTGCTGGGACAGGGGAGGCCAATCCCACCGCCCAAAGCAACATTTATGGTCACATCAAAGACAGCCCCACTGTTCCACAACAGCAGTTTCACCGGTTGTTTGCAGGCTGAGACATAGTACCATGTGGTCCTTAACTACATAAAATATTGGTTATAAAGATTCCCCCTCTCCTGCCTGGTTTTAAAGGAGATTGAAGTAACTCAAACGTGGTGGCTGAGTCTCTTTTGTCCCACACTCGACTATTTTGGAGAGTGAAGAAAAGATTGCCACAAATTCTAGGTTTGTTGAAATGGTTCCTTACCTAATAGACCCTTGAGAAACCAGCACCAGTGGGAGCTTTGCAATGTATGGCATAAAATTCTAAAGCGTTTGACCGCTGCAATGGTGTTTAAAAACAACATCTAACTATTTCAATTAGAACGTTTAAATAAATATTCAGCACCAATCAAGACAAAAAAAAAAGATTACACATCTTACAGACTTAAGGCTATATATGCAAAAAGTAAAGCACTAGCTGAACAAGGTTTTCTTCTTAGGTGAATCTTTTTTGTTAATATTTGGGCATCTCCAAGCCAACATTCACTGTAGAAAAAGATGATGCTCTTTTTCAGTACTGGTTAAGATGAATTTTCAAGGAAGAAATTCTAAATATTAAGTAAATTAGCTTGGGAGCTAAGACATGGATTATTAATATAAGAACAGTTAAATGAAATGAAATTAAATGAAACGATGAAAAGCTAAAATGTGAAAGTAAAATCTGAAGGAAAGGAAGGAACTAGCAGAAGTACACAGAAACCAGACAGTTCCAAACATAATGCAGAATAATAAACCAGAAAGTGGTAAGTCAATCATGAATGAAAATAAAATTGCCTATGTCTAGCTGCATTAGTTAGGACTGTGACAAAATAGTTACTCCTTTTTTTTCCCCCCTGCAGTAGAACAGGTCACAAAAGCCCACTGATGCTAATTACAATTAACATGGCAATCAGCACACAGATCTTCCCTATTGTTACAGCTGCATCTTCAAGAACTCCAATAAAATAACCAACCCCTGGGCAAGGATCCTCCACAAAGCAACTAAAAGAATTATTTTTTTTTTGAAAGTTCATGTGTCTTCAGAACAAAGTTGCTGTTCACCAGTTAGATCTGAAAGGCACAGAGCAGTTTTCAATTTTGCTCTTTGTACAATTGCATCACACCAAATTCATTTCAACCCCTAAATGCTTTAATTTTGCCACAAAAAATAAACCCTCATACTTTGACTGACTGGTACTGATAATGAAAAAAATAATTCATGACGAATATTACAGGAAACTTCAAACACATAAAGAGCAGTTGCTCAAAAGAGTAGTAAAAAAGAATTGTATCTTGCACACAGTAGTAGAGTTTCGAAATGTGATTTAACATCATAAAATAGAAAATACAGCACAGACCTAAACCCACTGGCTCTTTAAATTTTCATTAAGATGTGACAGACATCCAGTAAATAGCTCCGTAAGTTTGAACGTATAAACTCATTGCATACGTGAGATAGTGAACAGACAACTCAGAGATCACTTTATTACATCATCACTACAGCTGCATCAATTCAAACACAAGTTTTGATGTGCACCAGTATTTAAAAAAATACACTACTGCCAGTTTGGGCAAGGGAACTGTGTTGTACATTTGCACGTTTGACTTAGAAGAAAGATTTTATAAATATACTCTTCCAAAAGCAGACAAAGGACATCATTCAGATTATTTTATTTCACTGCCATATATACACCTAGCCCTCATTTACATCCCAAATGATGTTCCTGCCAGGTTGGCCTTAAATCTGTCAGGAAGTCAGGGACCAAAAAACCCAACAGAAGAATAAATCAGAAAAATGACTGTCGACATTATTAGCTACAGCATCACCTCGATGAACAACCCAAACTAATCAAACCCTGCGTCACCTCTAAGACAGGCAGAAGCAGCATAAAGATTTAAAAGGGAACTTGTTGCTGTTGCATCTCCTGAAAAGCTAATGTTGTGATCAAAAAACAGTGAAAGGAAAAGCGAGCCCGGTGCAGCAATGGCTGCCAAAGCCAGTGGGCAGTGAGGAGAAAGTGTGATGATGCCAGTGTTCAGAAAGAAAGCTAATGCTGCTAATACCAGCTGTCTCGGGGTTTGTACTGTAATCTGTACAAGGAGCAGGCTGGGGGCGTCTCCTGCTGTTGTCACCATATCTACACCTTTTATAAGAACAGTCAGACAAGTCTAGTTTAGTCTCGGGAGTTTTGCTACCGAGATCATGTGCCCCAGAGACTTTGCAGAAGTCTGTGACTGTTGTCACCCACTCTGGGCAATCTGGAGAAGCAGGATGGCTGCAGCCACCTTCTCCAGGGGGTTCAGAGCGCCTAAACCAGCTGTGCTGCCACCAACCCCTGTTTCTGGGGGACCCGGAGCCACCACTGTCACCTTCCAATCTGAAAGGGGGATTTTGGGCGGAGAAGGATTGCCAACACCACCTGCCCGGAGCACTCGGGGTGCCCGGTGCTGCCGCTAGACCCGCCTCTCGGCGCTCAGGGAGACCAGCCCCTCCGCTGTCACCTCCCTCGCTAGGGCCAGCCGAGTCCCCTGCCACCCCCACCACTCGCCCCACGGGCCTGGGGGCTCCGCGGCCGCTCGGGCGGGCGGGACTCGGACCCGCGTTGCCCCCGCCAGCTGCCCCCGCGGCTCGCCCGCCGCGACCTGCCCC
>WUAM01000160.1:3245572-3267099 GCA_024336885.1 Actenoides hombroni | reverse complement strand
AAAAAAACCAAAACCAAACCAAAACCCACACACAAAAAAAACCCAAGCAAACAAATGAAAAACAAAACAAAACCCAAAGAAAAGTACTAGTTCAGGGATCCAGTTACTGTCATTAAATTTAGGCTCCCTGACACCCTACACTGCTAGACTGGCTCACAATCTTCCCAGATAGCTCTCCCCAAAATTCTACTGTCAAGCTAAGATCTTGCAGTCTCTCTGTCAGGTTATAAGTATGCTCATATCTCCTGACTAGTAGAACAGTTATAAGTCAAAACTGGTACAAGCTTTTAAAAAAAGAATACAAGCTAAAAGACAGTACATATTCCCTTAACTTTAGTCCAGCTAGCCCAATCAGTGCTATCTCCAGCACAAAAATCTCACCCAGTTCTGGTACTTGCTTTGAAAATACAGTTTCATGTGTTGAGAACAGGAAACTGTGTGGAAACCTGAAAGTCACCCTTATAACAACAGCAGGCCTGAAGAAATCACAACAGAGTTTATTTGAAGAATATATTCAGATGATAGCTCAGTTTAAAAAAAAAAATCAAATGGTTTCCCAGACAGAACTTGAAGTGTTCTACATACCACAGCTTGGTGTATTCAGTGTCCATCATTGGAGGGCATTCTGTTAATATTTTTGTAATGCCAACAGCACAGATTTTCTTTTCAACTTGTCCAGATACTTTCTGGATTTCAGGAATTATAATTTTCTCCAAAACCATTCCAAACATCCTATTGTAATATTAAAAGTAAAAGTATTAGAAAACCTTATCAACCTTACACTGACAACCCCCCCCTCCAAAACAACATGAATTGCTAAGAAAAAGAGAAAACCAGACAATCTGTTAAGATGCTGCCCTGTTGCAGTGGACGCCTAGGAGAAATTTGAGCATACAGACTTTTCTCAATGGGTAAGGAATAAAACCATTGCTCTTTCCTTTTTATGACCTGCTTAGGAGATTAATAACATGAACTACCAACAAGGAACTGGGTGGCAATCAGAAAAAGAAAAATCACCAGAAAGATAAATCAACTACATTACAAGAAACTTTTGTCTAGTCAAATTAATGACAAACACAGTTTGCAATTATAGCTAAAGGAAACAACTATTTTCTACTTTAAAAGATAAAAATTATGCAGAAGTCTTAAATTTAAAAAATATTGAAATCATACTAACTTTGGCTGTATGCTGTCAAATATTTCCTGCAGAGCTAATGCCCCATATTTTATGCAGTACAAGTTAATGAAGACTAGGAAACCTGTAACAAGAAACATGTCAAATTAAAACTCAACATGAAAAAAAAAATAAAAAGCTTTATAGTCAGCAGCAAAAGATATTCTAACAAGTTTTCCAAGGAGACAGAAATGGCAGTTTTTATAAATGCTCAGTTTTAGTGAAATACATTAACTTGCTACCTTGAAGTCTGCATAGAACTTGATCTTTTCACATATGGCAACAAACTCAAAGACAATATTCGGTCCTTTTTACTCTTTTAACAGTTATAAAGCATTAGAAAAGCCATTTGCAAATATTTCAGACCAAGGACCAGAAGGACTCTTCAATGCTTTTAGCTGAATACTTCATGGAATGCAGCTTTTCAGATCTGTTGTGAATCCCTCCGCATGGCCTTTCTACCAGAGCACAGATGTAATGCATGAAAAGCACCACTTCAATTTTGTTTGTGGAAGACCATTGTAAGCAATCCTATTATTCTTGCCATCATCAGGTGGCATTCTCCAGATTTTACAGGATTAAGTAATTGCACAATTTGCATCATTTGTGTAGTGATAGAGTCATCAAAAGAATTTAATCAGAATGACAATAATCTTCCTGTTACAGCAGGAATAACCAGAATATGTATTACAATAATTTGTCCCAGGTTTACTGGTTTAACATAAAACCCTATCAATAACTGAAGTCATATTAAGGCAGAATGACACAAATGCATAGAGTATTTAGCAGTAATAACACAAAACTATGTAACAGAAGGAAGTGTGGTGAGTATTACTGTGCTGTGTGAGGGTGAAAGTTTGCTGGTATAAACTGAAGATTAAATGGAGACACTTTCAGAAAATTAATATCTCACAGAGGAAGAAAGAAGATGAATACACAAGTCTTTTCCCTTATTTTAATTTCATTCCTTCAGCTTTCATGAAATATGTGTCATTTGCTGTGGCAACTGCCCTATATGACACCCTTGGTTACACAACTTGGAAGCAAGTCAGTGATGTTAAGTCACAATGTCCTTTCATGATAAGATACTTATTCAGTACAACTGCATGTTTTGCACTGTTGGCATCACTGGCACTGAAGGTCTTAATATAGCAAGGAACTTACTTTTAATAAATTTTGTTGTTTTGGAATTCTGAAGCCTTTGGAATAGTAGAATGAAGATCTGCTTCCTGTACTGGTCAACTGATCCACTGAAAATTGAAAAGAATAGTTATTAAATTCATACTAGGATTTTACTCCTGTCACTTCACAGAAAACACGTATAGAATTGTTCAAATCTATTTTACTGATAAATGTTGCATTTTTCCAGTTGCTAAACATTAGCTATGTTAATGAAATGCACAAACACCAGATATTAAAGGCTACAGAAATTAGTTTTGAATGTAACTTCAACTCATACTCACGGAGGCATATGCTCTATAATACTGTTTAGAAGATAGAATCCTTGATGGTCATTAGCTTTAGAGGCAATCAACTTCTGGAACACACCTAACAATCCAGGCTGTAAGCAAAGCAAATACAAAACTCTGTGTAACTGTTCTTCGTATGTGACCTACAGAAAGTTGCCCCTTACCATCTAAGACATACATCAAAGCAAAAGCTTTCATAACCTACAACAGGATTTTGTTTCTGCAGCTAAGGAAAAGGAAAACAGATTTCTCTTGGGACCAAATGATGTTCCTTTGAGCATCAAGATTAACCTTGATCAAATGAACACCAAAGCTAATTTGAACATGCATGTCTGCTTCATCAATGGCACTGTCTCATCAAGTCTGACTACAGCAGATCATGCAGCAGGAATAACAGAAGTTAAGTATGCAGAATAAATCTCCCACTGAATTCACTAATCCTCAGATTTCCCACCATTTTGGCTCCTCCTCATTCATTCTACTCAAGACTGTTCTGAACAGAAGCTCTGAGAGTTTTCCCGGTGCAGTGTTCAAACATGAGACACACAAGACAGAAAACCTGTGGAAACTTACCTGCTTGCAAAAACTATGTGCAGGAGTTTTCATCTTAATTGACAAAAGCATGACAGTCTGGTATTTATCTTACCCAAATGGAACAGCATCCCAAAAGCCTGCACTCACAGTACTTGTCATCTTCTTACGTAAGCACCATTAATTTGAAGTACAAGCACAAACTGTGCACAAATCCAGCTATTCACTAAAGTAAAGAGCTCCTCATATTTTTTTGATCTTAAATTGCCATGTCTAGAGGCATGCACCGTGACTAAATCAATCCAACTTACAATTTTGTCAGCAGCAGCACTTGCTATTGTATTGGCACCTCGCTCTAAATAAGCCTGCAGGAGTCGGACCAAAGGAGGAATGTTTCCTGTCCTTTCCCATAATACTGGCTGAAGTAGATGAGGAAACAATGCCATATAGGATGATGGGATTTCATTTTTGTGCATTTCCAGAAGTAGGGACATCACTTGAAACACATATGGAATGAACTCTGGAAAAGAAATGATGACATTTAAAGATTCAGCAAATATGGTCACTCACTTCCTAGAAACCACACAGCTATTGACTGAACATAACATTTTATGATACCAACACAAAGATTCCAACAAACAAAATCTTGGAGAAATATCTTGCTTCCCCAAATATTTGCAAGCATTGTATATATACAGTTTCTATCTCCTCTGTTAATGTTTTGGAACATTTTACTAAAAACAAGGCAGTATAATTAAAAAGAAGAGTAAGAGTCTTTGGAGGAGCTATCATTAGATGTTTTAAAAATACAGTTTGTTTTCAAAACATCTTAATACAGTAGATAGACCCTATGGAACTACTCAGACGCTTCCTGAAAGTGTTTATTAGGACTGCAAACATGCTGAATTCTCACTTGAATTTCCTGGGTTACAGAAAAATCATAGCAACTGATTATAGTAGAGAGAGAGCACAAGCACTTACTGATTTTAATTTACCTTGCACATCATTCTGTAGTATCTCAGTGAACACCATGAACAAAGCCTCTTCAAAGCTTCCAACTGCATCAGGGTTTGCTTTGCATGTTATCCTTATTGACAAGCATATTGATTCAAACATGTAATGGTTGAAGTGAGGTTTGCTTGGATTCTAAAAGAAAGTTATAAACAGATAAATCAACCCAAACTTGCAGCCAAGTCACTTATTTAGCAAAACATATTTTTTTTCAGCTCAAGTCAAAAGTAGTAATTGGGAATGAGGATAGTTATGACTTATTAATATGCTAATGAAATTAATTCCACCAAGAAATGAAAACATAAGAACCTTTAAAGCACAAAGGAGGGGTTGTTTTCATAAACATTTTAAAGACAAGTGTTTTTCAGAAGCTCAGCATAAGCAAGCAGTTAAAGTATCACAAAATAGAAACTGGAAAAAAAAATAAATTCTTTTTCAATCCTGTGTCTAGTCAATTCCTTATTGAACACTTCTTAGATTCTGCAGCTAAGTTTAAAACTATACATAATACAGTTTTCTTGAGTAGTTGATGAAGGTATTCTAAAGCTCTCCTTAATGTCAATGTTCAAGAATATTAGCTCAGCCTGAACAAAAAATGAAGATAACTTTACTCTCCAAAAGCAGGAAGGTAGTTTAGTTTAATCCCACACTTCAGTGCTGAAATTGAGTATTAGCCTCAGAAACTTCATGGACAAAGAATAAAGGAGTTGTGAGAAAAAACTGTAGTGGTGGCCTCTGCACAAGCAAACATTCATACTAGAAGAAACTAGTATTACAGAAAGATTTCATATGCTGTTTCCAAATTTCAGATGAGACCAGGGGAGAATGGTTTGAAAGCACATGCTAAAAGGAAGACAGTACTTGACTAAAGGCTGTTTTAACTTACTTTAGCCAGAAAATGTCGAACAATTTACAGTATTCTAACAGAACACAAACAACAAGGTAGACATGAATCTTTAGAAAGACTTCTCTAAAAGGTAAAAAGTGAACATTTTGCTCAGATAGCCCATTTCTTTACCTTACTGACAGCCAGCAGTTTCTGTGTAAGCTGTGTGATGACAGAAGGAATGTATGGAATTATGGATTCCTGTAGCAGAGAAAAACTCCTCATGATGGCTGAAAATAAATGTAAAGTATTATCTTCTGGAGATAAACATACACTTCTCTTACCCATCATGCCTAAATCTTTACCTTTTACTACTAAATCAGATCCCAAGAACTGTCACAGAAAAGAACAAGCACCTTCTGCATAAGCCATCAATCTATAATAATGACAAAGGATAAAGCAAAGCCTCTATCCCCATTCTACAGACGTAGCACAGAAGAATAAGCACCTTTGCAAAGACCACCATTTATCTTGGCAAACCTCAAACCTTGGCAAATTATCAGCCTCAACCCACTCAGATCTCCTACTTCTCAGGTACCTGTCCTGACTGCAAAGACTACCACGTGAGAAATAATTTGTCACAACACTGTTATTTTCAGTGTTTCTCTTTGGTACCATAAATTTAGACAAAGATGACTGAATACAGCCTGTTAAGTAACTGTAGGCTGCACGTACCTCTTTAGCCTGGTTGCATCAATTTTCAAGTAAAAAAGTCAGTAGCCTGTAACTATAAGCCTTTACCTCAAGTTAACAAAGTTACTCTTACACTGCAGAACTCATAAAGCATTTACCTTTCATGATGTATTCATTTTCAGATGAGCCAGGAAGTGTCAGTGCTTTAAAAAGGTTTGTTAGTAGCACTTCTACAAATGGTGCCATTTCTGCAGCTGTAATGCTGTTAAGTAAAACACAGCTCTTTAATGATGAGATTCACAAACTTCAAGCATTTTATTTCTTAGTATTATCGTATCGTAAAAGACCTCTTACAGATATTTCTCATCCTTAATGGACAAAACCTACGTAGCAATGAACTTATTTCTGCTTGAAAACTTACAGGGTAGTATTATTTGTCCCTCTCATGGTAAACAGTCTTTCAAGAGCATGGGCTGCATAAGTATGGACCACGATACTTTCTGCTTGAAGATGATTGATTAAGAGAGGAATAGATACCAACAGTTGTTCTTTAGGTACCTACAAAAACGTAGCAACCAATTACACACACGTTACATAAAAATACAGATGGTTCAACACTAGAGCATAATCAGTCTGAGCTCATCAGCTGCAAACTGAGAAGCTGGAGGAGGGAGAAATCTTAGAAGGCTCCTCCAGCTGCTAAATCACACCTTGACAACCAAGATGTACCTATTTCTGTGAGCACTGGTGTATCTCTCCCAAGCATCAATGATACATTTGATTGGGAGTAAGTGCATATATTCCTAATGTATATTTGTTTTTTCATTTTAATTTGTCTTAATGGGCAAATAAAAATAGAAGATCAAGCTTAAAAAAAAATTAAACAATAAACCAACCAAACAAAAAACCCCACAAAACCAACCAAATGCCACAAAAAAGCCAAATCCAACCAACCAAACAACAAAGACTCCATAAATATTTCCTAAGAGATGAATAAAGGTAATCTAAAATTTAGAAATAATACTCAATATATTTTCTTCCTGAATCTCACAAATCAGAAAAGGTAAAGGACAAAGTTGCTGTACTCTCTTTAACAACTATTGCAATGATAGGAGCAATCAAGTATATTTAGACTAGCATTCCCTGGAGAAATTCTGAGAGTGTGTCACAGAACTGAGCAGGCTAAGATGCTCAGTGCTCCCAGAGCATATGGAGAGCATATAGACTACGTGTTAATTGGATATTTATGACAATATCATTTACTTTCAAATCTAAAAATTCAGCATGAAGTGTTATATGTGACTATCAAACACCTGTTGAGTTAACATATGGTCAAGTAAGATAAATTGGGTTTTGCAAGTATGAAGTAACAAACTACAATATGTTTTTACTGTAAAAGAAAAACTTACTTGGTTTCTAAAAATCATGATATATTTTATACCATCTGCTTTTAGCACAGGGAATTCATTCACTGCAAGGGAAAAATATGCAAATTTTGTTGACACTTTTCATATAAATGTGATTACTGAACATAAACTATACACAGAGATGGCATTAAGTCATTATTTTTCCCTTCAACAATAATACAATGTTTTTCTACATTGCTTAGTTTCTGCATGGGCATGGGTAGACACAATATCACTTTCAGGTACAAATCACACCCCAGTACCATTAAGTATACAGTCCAACTCTTTCATGTGGAATTTCCCCTTCTGGCTCAGATTTTAACAGCCTCCAGTTACATATTTCAAGACAATCAGCTGTGTTCCAAATATTGTCAGATAATTGCTGAAGCACAAAATAAATTACATGCCTTAAAACTAGATATCCATAACCTCATCAATATGGGCTGATACAAGCCACAACCTAGCTTTCAGTATTTTAACTCCCAAGGGTTTTGTATAGCATAGAAGTTTGCCATAAGGTCTCAAATACAGAAATCAAATCACTTTGACTCAACAAGTTTAAGCATGTAACCGATAGGAACTGTGTGTGTACGTGCTCTGATCTTGCAGATCATGTGTGGAATCCACCTTTGTTTAAAAGCTCATTCATTGCTGGCCAAACAAATCTGAATTACTTCCCATGTGCCAGGTGCTAACAGTCTTCTGCCTCAGAGATTACAGAGATATATACAAGTGCTTCAGCCTTGAGAAACAGTGGTCACTGACACAGCTGTAGATATACCACCAAAAAATGTCGTATCAAAATTAATGGTAACTTACCACTAGCAGACTTCAAGTCAGGTTGAATGTGATTCACAAAGAATTCTGTCAGATTAACGAGTTCGTTGGCTTGTGTTATTCCATGCTAGAAAAAACAAAAAACCAACCAACTCTGGTTTTAGATGTTGACATTCAGCTAGTTTTCTTACTCATTTTTATATGCTTTTAATAAAAGGAATCTAAAGCACGCATGCATGTGATGAGATGGTTGAAATGGCACCTTTAGCTGAGAGCCATTCATTTTTCTTAATGTTTTTAATGTCTAGGTTTCAGCTATAGTGCCACTGAGGTTCAAAGTTACCAGCTCTGAATTGAAGAATAACAGCATGTAACACAGTAATAATCAACCAAAAACTTGATACTTTGTGACAGGCCTTTGAAAAAGGAGATGCTTAGGACTCTCAACACCAATTCTGAATCAGAGCAGGAAAATAATAACTACAGAAGTTTTCTCTCAAGAAAAATGCAACAAACTTTTACAACAGCATTTTTAGATAGATATTTATCAAGCAAGTGTTCTAAGTGATGTTATCCCGTATTTACCACTAAATAGCTCAGAAAAAGTAGTATGTACAATTTAGCAGTTTTCTAATTGCTTGAGGACTCTGGTTCACACTGTGCACCACCATCGCTGGCAATTGCCATGCAGTAGCATACAACCACAGTTTCAGGAAAGGACAGCCTTTGGAAAAACTGCATAAAGATGCTGTACATCATGTTTTACTACATTTGCCTCAAATCCGTCCTGTAAAGCCACCGAGATCTGAACTGTAATAACATTTAAAATAGGCATTAGTATATTAAATTCTGTCCTGTAGGGCATTTGATACAATGCTACTGCTTCCAAATAAATACCATCTAGCTCAGGTGTGGCTTCTCAACAAAGCCAGCTTATTAACTGCTTTCATTAGATTCATTTCCAGCCATCACTAGCATTCACACACCATTTCCAAATCATAAATACTCAACAGGAAATATTGGAAATATAATGACAAGAACTGTAAGATTCATTTAGATTCCTTCTAGTAGTCTGCTTCACATTTCCAATCTTCTACTTCTGTAAAGCTAAATTTGGTGTTCCATGGCTGACAAACTCTGGCTCAGTACTATTTAAAAGCTCAGAAGTTCTAGACCCAAACTAATTTTGTTCCTTTTTACAGCTGCTTCACACATGCTAATAAGACCTACCAAATGGTCACACATGGTTGTTGACTTTGCCCAATTCTATCTGTAGATCAGATACCACCAAGTTACCAACTATGACAGGATTACAAAATGGACAAATTTTCATCTGATCCATGTTAAACTATGCCACACACAGTGAAGCAGCAGAAAATGAACTGCAGTCCTCATACACACTGTATTTGAATACATATGGGTTAAAATGAATAGAATGTAAAAGTACCTTCTGTGTTTGAGCTTTGGATGCCAAAGATGTAACAAGGTAAATAGCTGCATCTTTGTGCTTCCAGTTAACAGATGGATTCTTTGCATATTCTTGCAGCATAGAATTAACATATCCAGAAAAAATCCCTGTCACAGGTCCTTCAAAAAATTTGCACAAGCCTCTGACTAGATCACACGCTGCTCTGCGCCTGGTGTCAATATCTGCATGAGAACCAAAGATTCCTTAGATATGAGGAAGTATACAGCTCTTCATATTAACACAGTAATAATAATATACAGCTTCTCAAATTACAGCCACACCTTATGTTTATTATCACAATCCTCCACACTGAAGCATTAAGAACACATTTAAGCCTTTGACTTACTGTCACAATGGGGACTATCTGTCCATCAAAGAGAGGCCTGGACAGCACAGGCTTTACCACCCTCTGAAGAAAGCTGCAATGAGCACACTGGGGGAGGCTTTTTACTGTCTTGACAATTATGCACCCAAAAGTATTGTGTCTGGTTGGGATGGAGTTAATTTTCTTCACAGCAGCCTACACGGTGCTGTGTTTTGCACTGGTGACTAAAACTGTTGGTAACAGCCCAGGGGTTTGGCTGTTGCTGGAGTTCTTGCACAGTGTCATGGTTTCCTCTTCTTCCTTCCCAGCAAGTAGGCTGGGGGTAGGCAAGAAGCTGTGCTCCTTCCCAACCTGCACAGCTGATCCAAACTGACCAAAGGGATATCCCATGCCATATAATGTCATGCTCAGCACTGAAAACTGAAGGGACAGGGTTTTTGGGGAGGTAGCCATTGCTCAGGAACAGGCTGGGCATTAGTCTGCTTGTGGGAGGTGGCAAGTCACTGACTTCCCCTCCTCACCTCTTCTTTTCCTCTTTCTTTCATTTAAATTGTCTTTATCTCTATTCACGAGTCTTCTCACTTTTACTCTTCCTATTCTTTCCCCTATTCCATTTCATCAGGGTGGGGAGCAAGCAAGCTGCTGTGTGGTGCTTAGCTGCTGGCCCACCACACAGAATCAATACATTTTTTAAAAAAATAAAAATAAATTAGGAAAAATAGAAATCTGTAAAAACTCCTTGTTTCAAGACAGAAACAAAGTCATCTAGCCTTTAACACAATATACTAACGAAAAGAACAGAAGGAATATAAAGCAAGTTAATTTAAATTCAACAGAGAAGATTTCTAAAATCATCTCTGAAGAACACAAGTATTTCTTGCCTCAATTCTCTTAAAAGAAGGAGTAGCTAACAAACAAAAGCTTCACAAATACCTAAGATGCAGTCAATCCTCGGTTAGAATAACAAATCATCTGCCTGAAAAGTTCAAAATCACTTTCCTCCAATTATTTCCTCCACTGCAAGCAATTTCTTAAATCTATATGAAGTGTCATGAATCTCAAAAGTGTCAGACAGTAAACTGCTAGTGGTACAGAACAGCACAGAATTGTGGCACAGATGCAGAGGTGGTTCATTTGTGCTCCGCAGACCAGACAGCTACAGTCAGAAAATGAAGTGGCTCTGTTAGCACAGCGCTGCGTTGCAGGGTGGTTACTGTATTGGTTTGAACACAGCGCCAGTGCACAAGGCTGGCTGGTGTCCAGCTGGCTTCAGCACAGATTCGTATGCAACACCAGTCAGAACTGCAGTTTAAACATGATAGACTACTAAATACAGGCACAGTCTCTCCATGTTATTTAAAACTCTACACATAGGAACTAAATACGCAACTGTGGCTACTATTCAGCATTGACTTACACGCTATATTTGCTGAAATGAGAGTGTGTGCAGTGCAAGAGACATACCAATCCAATTAAGGAAAAAGCCCTATAAAAACATTGTTCAAAACTGAAAGATACTGTGATGGACATATCATGACAGTAAACTTAATAAAAAACTGGATAAAATCTCTTGGGGGTGGTGAGAACCTTTCCAGTCTCAAAAATAAGTTCTAAAAGCTCAAGTAAACTGCTTCAGCTCTTTAGAGCTATATTTAAAGACCAAGTATTCTTAGTATAAATCTGTGGATTACCAGATCCTTCCAAATCCCTTCTTATATATTCTTCAGAATTATCTTCAAATGCTTCTTCGTCAGCCGCTGAAAATATAAAACACATAGAAGTTTAAATACTGAGGTCTCTGCTTTGTTTTTTTATGGTAAGAAAGTGTATTATTTCTCAGCTTGCTAATTTTGCCAGGAACGTTTCTAGAACATTAATAGAAATTAATCAGAAATATCCAGCCAGATTAGCCTGTTTAGCTTGCTCCTGCCCCACAAATTCGTTTTTCATACTCATGAGCTGATGTGCTCCTGATTAGAAAAAGAAAAAAGGACACATTCAACACTAAGTGTCTTTAAAGAGGCTTCCACAGTCACAGAATTAAGAGAGAGAAGCTTCTTATCACTGCAATACATCTTCACTGCATTTTAGATACTAGGATGAATATGAGCCCATCAAAACTAGAGAAATAGACATTACAATGTAGTCAGCCTGATACCCATGCCTAATTACACTCTTTGAATTATTCTGATACCCATGAAGCAGGAAAGTTACTAGTGGCACATGACCTGGACTAGTCTTTTCAATCTGAGATCCTAGCAAGACAGGAAAATTATTAGATAGATTCATACAATTCTACAAAGCCCATAGGACAGCAATCTGTTGTAGAAACTTGTTTTTGAATGTAGTACCGAAGTACACAAGAATTAATCCTCACAGTCCTGCAAAACAATATAACAAAGTAATTGTAGTTAGATTTTACTATGTCTTTAAAAAATTTGGTCTCAAACCATTACCTCTAAATTCCATATTAGGAACAATAACTTTTTCACAGATACTTGTTAATGTATTCTGGTCTTCAAACAGATGCTTGTAATGTGGTCTCTCACAAACCGAGGCCAGAAACTGGATGGCATTACTAACCAGCTACAACAACACAAACAGAACACGTACAGTGTTAGTGTGACTGACCAATTTATAATTCATGACTAAACTTGACAAGATCAGTTTATAGCAACTTACCAAGTCATATTTTACTTCCTGGCCTGTTGTGACTAACAGATTCCAGATTGCTGTTACAAAACGTGGCAGGTAGGGCTGGAATTCTTCATCATATTTTTGAGCATATAAAGCAGCATTATCACAAATCTGAGATTTCAGGAGCTCCAGTAATCCAGCTTCCTCTTCATCCTCACATAAAACAAAACTAAGAACTTAAAGATCCAAACTTTAACACTACTCAATATTAAAAGTATTAACATGTTTGAAGGAAATGTTTACACTATTATGTTACCATATTCTAATTAGGTGAAAGAAATCCCTCTGATGTCTGTAGAATCACTGTATTTTGCTTATTTGTACTGGAAGTTATATAACACTGCAAGTTATAAATCATACCTACATTTCAAATGGAAGTACCATGCACTTTAAATCATTTAGACCTGATAAATATTGACATGAAACTAATTTACAAATGTAATAGGAAAAAAAATACAACACAAGGCATTGAAAAAATATGCTTAGAAGAGATGGTATGTTGCTACTTTCAATTGTGATAGTTGTAAAAGTAGTTTCCTCCCCTTCCCCATACCAGCATAGTGGCTTGGGGAACCACAAAGCAAAGTGAGTTGGGAAATTGAGCCAGAATTAAAAAAAAACAAACAAAAACAACTGAACATCACCCCAGTTCTTCCCCCCCCGTCCCCGCCCAATGCCCACCTTTTAGTTTTAATGCATTTCACTTCCTGACTTAGTTCAGTGCACAGCTGCATGAATGTCTGTGACAGCCCACAGACCCAAGAGAAAAGAGCATCAAAGATTCTTTTAACAGCAGCATTAGTGTGGAACAACTGAGAAACTATAGCACAGGATACCCTTAATATGCCTCCCTATGCACTGCCAGTTACAGAGCTGCTTTGGCTCCATCATGTGATAAACTATTGTACTGCATCTGGAAGCCATCAACATTAAAATGCAGAAAGCATGCCCAAAATTAATTTGAGCTTTGATAACCTGGTATCGTCTTTCATCTTTGAAACTACCAATTCTTCTCCTGAAGTACTTGGGGATGTCATGCTTTCTACATTCAGATGTTTCAAGTTCTTTAAGAGACCCTTTTTCCTAAAACATAAAGTGTGAACCAGCTGAAAGGTAGAGAAAACCTAAGCAGAGTGACACTCTAATGATCAGGTTACTTCAGCAGATGTCCTTGAAAGAATCTACTCACTGATGAGTATCTGTAATTTGCTGTCTGCTCACTGCTGGCTATACCTGCGTCTGAGATACATCTTCAAGAACCAGACCTCAAATGTCTTAGATGACAAGACAACTTTTCTTAAATCCCCTTTCCTTTGAGTCACTTTACTCCTTTGTTTTTACCCAACGGAGAAAACGTTGCATTGTTCAGTTAGGTCTATATTCTCAGTCAACCCTCTCCAGCATAAAGAGGCAAACCAGGAGGTTTGTGCAGTACTTACATCAGTTTGCAAAAGTTTATTATCTAAGGTTAAAAGACTATGAAAATTCGTCATCCATGTTTCCATATTATCTTCAAAAAACTCAGGAAGATCCTGTGAAGGAAAAGCATAAATCTGCATTTTTATTTCTGATTGCACTGCTTAGATAACATAGCTACTCTCCAAGTAGTACATATCAGCCTTATAATCTACTGAGGGGCAACAAAGTGTGGAAAACAACCTTTAAAACAAAACACTACCCCTGTCTCACAAATCAAAACCTTCCAGGCAGAGGCTTTGGAATACAATACTTCCAAATAAATTAGCTGATTACACCCTAGAGTCTATAGTTTTAAAGAAAGAACCTTATTGCCTCTTATTCTTAGAGCAAGAAAGCACAAGTCTTCCTTTTAGCTCCAGCTCACTCTTTTGCCCAATATGGAAGAACGGCCCAAGCAATCAAGGCCTGATCATCACATTTCCCAAACTTCTATTTGTGTTGACACTAAATAAGTCACCTTAAAGGAGCTTTTTACCATTTTTCATACAGTGTACTTATTTAATGTTATAAATTTAGATCTGATTTCCAAACAAAAAGCCCACACTGCTATGAGAATTACTTGCTACTATAGTGTTACTAGTTGTAACTTTCACCTACCTGAGTTCATATCAGTAGAGACATATTTCTAATGGAATACAGTGAGTATAAACTCAGGCATTTGACTTCAGCCTTTGACAGCACACACTCAAGAGAGCAACCCATACAACACTTCCTTGCTATAACAGGAGCTTACTCTCCTTAACTTTTGTTTAGATAGAGCCAAGCTTATGTATTAATTAACCCCATCCTTACTATGCCTTTACTCCAGCGTTGCTGCAGGCTGTTTTTTCGATAAAGCATGGCCTTAAAGGCTGCCTTAAATGGGTGCTACACCTAAGAGCACAACAGCTTTTTGAGATCAAAGCAGAACTATTAGAAGAACGAGGAGACTCACCTGAAAATTTAAACTGTAGAACAGCTTCGCAATTAGAATGAGAGAAGAAAAGAGAACTTTCAAAGCACTGGCATCATTTGCATGTGTGCTGCAAAGTTCAATAGTTGCCTAGAAAAAGACAGAAGTCAGTCAAGTAACACAGACATACAAAGCAGACTGCCAAGAGATACTGAAGTGTCATGTAACTTTTTTTTTTAAACCATAAAATACAGCTCTTTTTCCTTCCCTCCCCCCCCCTTATTGATCCTGTCACGTCTCACTTCACGACTTTAGTTGGAACCCCATTAACAGTTTCATAGCAACTATTCTTACATTTTCATTTTACAGGCATGCACAACAAACAATTCAGAATGCTAAACTTGTTTCAGAAATGATTCAACAAGAAATACCTTAAACAGATTTGTCAAAGGCAAAGCAAAGGCATCAAGAACAAGCTTGATCTCTGACCATAATTCATTCGACTTAAACTCATGGCGGTACCTGGCGTGTGGAAGAAAAATACATAAAAACCCAGCACACACATTTATTACCAAATTAACTTGTACACAATTTTTTGTGCTGTACCTTGAAACAAATACTGTCAAGTTCACAATAACGAAAGAACATAGTTCAAGACCAGGCAATTTGACAACCACTTAAAAGTCTTATTAAAAAGTCAATAAGCATAAGCCACGATTGTAAACTTTGTAAATCGACAAAATTAAGTCTATTGTTAAAAACACAGAGTTGAGCAGAAATTTTACAATCCTTACACCATGTCCCTTATTTCCAATACCTTTTAAATAAAGAGTGAGCAGTGCGAAGGACCCCGTTAATGACGTGGAAATCTCCACTTTGAAAGCGATTCACCATCTCTGTCAGCAAGTCTGGCCATTTCTGAGGGAAGTCTTCCCGACCAATAATACTAATAGCATCACTTAACTGGAAGAGAAACAAACATTATATGGTACAATAGCAAGCTCTCCATGATGAAAAATGCAGCAGCCATGCCAGATGCTGCAAATATCTGAGAAAATGCTTGCTGTTCTTGTCAGATTCAAAAATCATTGGGTTAAATAGGTACTACTTTTCACCACAGTTAAAAAAAATAAAAATCTCACTTTAAATTCAACGTGCACACAGTCTCACTTTCTAGAATTACTATTTAACTGTCTAATGCTCGATCTTACCTATAAGAGTATACACTAATTGCCTTGGAAAAAAACCCAATGTTAAGGTAGGTAGAAGTAGCTATAACAATGTACTCCAAGTTATTTGGATTGAGATGACCACATTGGTAAGGGAACTGAGCTCTGTCAATAATCAGAGCCTCTAGACATGCTTAAAGTATTCTGAAAGTGTCATGAACACAACTAGAAATTGGTGTATTACCTGCTTTTGGATTTGTTCCGGGCTGCTAAGCATCAAGGGCACTATGTTGGCTTTAATGGCTATCCTGTCTGATTCACATATTTTGTTTGGTTCATCCTCAACCTAAAATGAAAACAATAATTAAGTCATGTATATCAACATACTATAGGCAACAAGCAAATATCAGCATTTAAGATACCAATTGCTTATACTGATTTATGTAACTGTTACATAAGGTGGGCTCAGCCCCTTCTCCCAAGGAACAAGTAACAGGACAAGAGGAAATGTCCTCAAGTTGCCTCATGGGAGGTTTAGGTTGGACATGAGGAACAATTTCTTCCCCTACAGGGTTGTCAAGGCCTGGCACAGGCTGCCCAGGGCAGCGGTGGAGTCCCCGTGGTCCCTGGAGGGGTTTGAAAGCCATGGAGATGTGGTACTGAGGGACATGGTTTAGTGGTGAACTGGCAGTGCTTGGATTTACAGTTGGACTTAATCTTAAAGATCCTTTCTGACCTAAATGATTCTATGAGGCTATAAACAAAACACTTATAAAAGTAAGACAGAGAACTTGCTTTTCCTCTTCTATCACATTGCACTAAATCAGAACGTACAAAATTATTACATATACATTAAAAAAACACAAAAAGAAGATGATCATAAAACCTGAGCTTTGCAAGTTTGTATGATGTGAAAGGCAGCAATGTACTAAGCAAGCTCCAAGTAGGGAAGCAGGACTCAATGTGATGCATTTAGATAGATGAGGAGGGAGGTGGTGGAGAGATCAGCAACAGCAAATCCTACTGCAGAATTATTTATGATACTGCTCAAAGAAATGAGACCTTTTGACAGGACATGAAAGACATCACATAGATGAGTATTCAGTACATACTTCAAAAATAAATTAAAAAATGAAAATTATTCCCTCAGTGCAGAAGAGTCCTGTATATCTGGCTCTCCAGGCTCTACCCAATCAAAGTCCTTGAAGAGGCAAAACCCTTCTACTCACACTGAGTTTTGTATCAGTGAAGTTCAAGGCTGCTAACTTAAACCACGTGATCTAGGTAAGCTAGCCTTACAGCTGTATTTGATGTTCATACAGCTGCTCTCGAAATGAAAGCTTCAATTTGGGACAAAACAATGTGCTTGAAGCCGCATAGCAATCATAGCTGCACTCTGGATGCACTTACTGCATAGCATCTCCACCTAGTCCAAAACAAAATCTCACCCTGAATTACATCAGCAATCCATAAAAAGGAAGCCACTTAGAATTTTTCCATAACAGATCATTATTTCTACTAACAATATACTACAGATAAAGACGCAATTTGGGAGAAATGGCTGAGAACACAGTATTGCAGGAACAAAGTTCTAGAAAATTCATGCCAGACTGAATGCGCTGACCTTATCAAACGTAAGCAGGGCTAGGACTGTTACCTATTAGAATGAGGGGGAGGGGAGAAATCATGTGCAAATTTGTAAACAGGTATCAGCTAAGATGCAACAATGAAATACTTCACAGCTTCCCTGCAGTAAAGCAACATCATCCATTAGGTACTTTTCATATACAAACAGTACTTTCAGAGAGGCAAAGTATGAACAGCATCAATTAAAACCTCTCGTCACTGAAGGAGCTGAGCTCTCATATGCAACACTTTCTAACATAAATTTAATCTCATTAATGGTGAATACTCTGAATCAAAAATGTTTCTGACCTCTTCAAAACAAAGGGTAAGATAGGATTGAACAGCAATACTTCTACTTGATGTCCACAAATACTTCTAAGTGTTAAACTGGCAAAGCCACCAAAATAAACTGTCCCGCACTATTCTACGCCCCAGAAGCATTTCCATGGAAGAGAAGCTGGTATCATCACTTTCAGCTCCAGCGCTGACTTGAAATGTTGGTAACATGATGACAATAGACGCAGGCCAAACTGGCCAGCCTGTATACAGACAATTCACAAGCATTGTAGTTTCAATAACATTGCTGTTAATTCAAATGGGCTTTAAATATTGTGCTTCTGCAAAACAGGTACATAATGTTAGAGAAGACCATTTGTTCATCATTTTATCACCCAGCTTTAGTTCTTTTTAATAGAACGGACCCTGACAGTCTAGGTTTTAGTCCCTCATCTAAATTACACCTTGTCTTTGTTCTCTGAACGATCTACTTTCTGTCAGAAAGGACAGACAGACACACATATTCTTCAAGGTTACTATAGAATACCTTTGTGTACCTTAAAAGGATTATTAAATCTTAGCACAACTACTCATTAAGATACCTACAATTCTCCAGTTCCTTTTAATGTAATTCTTGAATGTTACAGATGCACAAACTTTGATGACATTTTCCTGTGATTTCTCCAGAAGCGTCAAGAGCAACAACGGATAATTCTGGCTTCCTTCAACTGACTCAAGAAACTTTTCCGCTGTAAGAGAATATACCAAGGTTAGCAAAAGCTGAACTGATTTTTCTAATGGGAGCCCTATGATTCCACAATGTCTACTGAAAATAACAAACACATGAACACTTCCCCAGAGTTTCACGAAAACAAAAACACAGAACAAGTCTGACAAGAGGCAGGTACTGTAGAATCATTACTACTAAGCTCTTAAACGCTCCTGCTATTAAGAAAATTCATGCTATAAACAAAAAAATTCAAAGCAGGACAAACAAAAAAGCAAACAAAATATGTTTATATTTATATCCACCCTTCATTAGTTTTCTCGTTTTAAAAGGATACTGAGAACTTCTGGAAAGAGGTTACTGCATAAACATCCACAGAAGTTTGCTATACAAAGACAAAGGAGCCAAAAAGAATCAAAAGTTTTTTTGGTCACTCATGAGAATCACTTACCAGGACGCCTTATAGCAGGATCTGGATCTAATGTTTTCTTTAGATACTCAGTTAATGTCTGTAAATTGGCATCACTCAGCTCCATTTTGGCAGAACCTAAAACCCACAGTAGTTTTGTTAAAAATACAGATCAGAAAAATCTATCTTTTAAGGTACATGTATGTAAAACTAGATTCCACAGAAGATTCACATCCTCTCTTCTTGACTATACCTCATAAAGCATGATTCTATCTTATATGTCTCATCCAGTAAACCACCAGCAAGCCATGAACCAGGAACAGTCAAAAGATCATCTCTTGCCATTTCAGTACAATAGGAGTTTGTTTTTGCTTTTGAGAACTACTGTCAGCCCCAGAAACCTGTTCCGGGTTGAAAAAGCCGAATAGTCCTGCCTTGTGTAATTGTAAATAAAACAATTCAAAGGGCATTGGAGAGTCAAGGCTTGCTTTAAATTAAATACTCATGATCAAAGAAAACTCTCAATAGAAAAATACTTTTTTATAGAAACAAATACTGCATGAAGCCAGAATGTTTGTCCACCCTGTAAAATTAACTGAGATTACAGTGGGAGCTAATTTAGACTGCAATACTTATTACAGAATAACTCTGTGCACTAAGTCTAAATTACTCCCCTCTAGTAACCCTCCCACACACATTCTCACACTTACCACAGTGATATATTAAGCTCACAGCTTTAATTGGAATAATTAAAACTACAGTAACACTAAACCAGCAGCAAGACATGCTTTAGTGGACTTGTTGCTCAGGATATCATCATCCATTCTGCCCGTCTTTCTTACCACCAGCTGCACAGTTCACTCGCTACAGAAGCAGTGAGGAGGCCACAATTTCCCTTGTTTCTCTGGAGCTTCTAATTAGTAAGGTAAACCAAAATTTGTCTGTCCCACTTTGGATTTGATTTATGTTTGTTATCAGTGCAATAAATGTCGTTTCTATTTATGCACTATTAATGACTACTAATGACACAATCTTTAATGATATAAACACGATAGGGACAGTAGTGGTATTCTCTTGAATTAAATGCACGTTAGTGAGTAACAGTGACCCCAGCATATAGTGCACAAAGTAAAAATCCACCTAAAGAGTCCTGCCTGCCGTGTTTCACACCCTTCCCCTTTTGGGGGTTTCCTTCTCTGTAGTCTTGTTCACCAACCCAGGACCAAAATCCCAGTAAAGTACAGCATCAGCAGACAGCACCAGTAACGGCCGGCACATCTCGTCTGCAGAAGGGCCTCGTGCATCAGGACTGCGATGGGGAAACCAATACTTACATTTCCATCATTTTAAACAATACAAATTATCTGCTCCAAGGAAGGTTGTAGGGCTAAGGTGCAGAAATCATTTATGAAGACTAAACTTGACTCAAAAGGGGAACCAAGCTGCAAGAGGAGATGACAATCCCGAATGGCATTTTAAAACTACATCAGATACGGAGGGAACGTAGGGGCCTGTATAAAAAACCATACACCTCAAGCTGACTGTGAGTTTACTTGGAAGGCCAAATGCAAAGATTTGAATCATTACCCTTTTGTTTGAGGGACTGAGTAGATATTTTCTCTTACTGCGTACTCCTATTTCTTTCTGTTCCTCTAGTTATTCTAGTTTCTTATTTTCTACTATAAAAAAATGGTGGTACTTGCTAGAGTGTTATGATGCTCTTTGCCATGTTGTGACATATGCCTGCCAAAAAGGCCACAGAAAAATTAGAACTTTTTCAGACTGCCTCTCCAGAAGAAACCTCACAAAATATACTAACGTATTACCTATTTTAGTCAAATTAATAAGACTACCCATGGAAAAAACCCCCACCACAAGACAGGCTGTGCTCCAAGCCTTACGCTGTGAATAACTTCAGCGAAGTCTGTTGCTCATTCACTCATGACAGCAACTTACCAAACACCATCTATGTGCCCAAGGATGTTTATCAGCCGGCTTTTATGGGCAAGACGATCTCTCCACCAGCTGAGGAGCTTTACACTCACTTTTCCACTTCACTAAACCGCGGGGGTCGGGCGACAAACACGGGCTGGCCACGGCGGCGTGAGCAAGGGCCCACCGCGCCCCCGCCACAGCCCGATCGCGCCGCTTCCCTACCGCCCGGAGGCGAGGCGGGGCGTGATGCGGGGCGGCCGCCGGCAGCCCTTCGGGAGGGACGGGGAGAGGAGCTCTCAGAGCCGGCCGCGGCGAGGCTGCCCCCGCTCCTGCGGGAAAGGCGCTATCTGGAGGCGGCCGGGACGGCGCAGCCCCCTCCCGCCGCTTCAGCTCTGCGCGCCCCGCCGCCTGCCCGGCCCGAAGCCGCCAGACGGTTTATCCAAGGGATGGGGCCGCCCCGTCCCGCCCGCCGCCGCCCGCCTGCGCCCCCCCCCCGGCGGCGCCCGGCCGGGCTGGCGCCCCGGGAGGCGCCGCCCCGGGCGTTCCCCCCCCCCCCGCCCGCCCCCTCCCGCGGCCCCCCCCCCCCCCCCCCCATCTCCTTCCCCACAGCGCCCGCACACCTCTCCTGCGGGCAGGC
>WUAM01000160.1:3206673-3235895 GCA_024336885.1 Actenoides hombroni | reverse complement strand
TAATCGGTAAATAAATTAGGTATTTTATCCATACAGTGAAATGGAGAAAGGGGCAGAAGATTAACACAGCTCTTTAAAAGCTTTTGCTCTGTCACAATAGCACCATAAACGCATTTTAAATACACTAACAGAAGAGCTGCCTGACTAAACAGAATGATGCTCAAATATTTAAGATTCTGCATCTGTCTATTACATAGCGTACTGTCCTAATGGTAGTTTTTATTCTTCCAAAATTCAGTTAACTTTCCCCTTCTTAAATAATGGGCATTTAAAAAATACATTAATCAAAAGATGCAAGTAAATAAGCTACCTTGTTTTACACACCAGTGTAACTGTGCAAGTATGTCAGGAAGAAGGATCTCATTTAAAGCTTCATAAAATTGTGTAAATACATCACAGATTGCATAAAGTGCATGGTTGCATGTAGTGGTCATCCATTCAGATTTCTATGAGAAAGAAAGAGAAGTCTGTTTTCATGTGGGTGGTTCTATGTTGACAGGACTTGGCTTACGCTTGGCTATTCAACAAAGGACGTGGCCTCTGAGGAGAGCAGAATTTAGATAAAACTAAAAAGCCTTACTTCTGTAGATGCCTTCTCAGAAGCACTGAGTTAACCACTGTTCAGAAAACAGCACACTTTCACAACCAAGTGTGAATATTCTCCCAGAAAATACTCTGACAAAACAGACAGACAGGTCTCTGGCTACTATGACAAGTTTCATACATACCACAGGATGCAGCAGAATGTAAAAACATATTGTTATACTGGGGGCAGTATGGGGTGGAAACGCGCTGACAGACAACACAGACTGCTGCTCTGATTAAGTTCTTACAAAAGAAAGCAACCTCTAGTGTTTGCTTGCTTTTTAATTGTTTTTGATTGTTAGTTTTTACCTCTGTTTGTTGTTCAGGGAGTTTCATATTATCAAAAATCCGAAACACAATTCTGAACAGATCTTGCCACCAGTGCTTTTCAAAGGTATGACCATAACTCTTCATTATTTCAAACATCACTGTTAAACCTCTACAAACAAACCCAAACAAATAAGGAAAACATGTTAAAATGCATACCTGTCATCTCTTCAACAACTGAGTAAGAAAAAAGAAAAAGCTTTATTACCTTGTTCGAACATCTAATTTGCAACGATTGATGATACAAGAAAGTTCAAATAAAATGGGAAACCATCCTCTGACCCATACTCTGTCCCCAGGAGCAACATTCATGTCATCACTTGTGTATTCTCTTAATACCTTGGAGATGGGCAGGAAAAAAAAGAGATTTAAACAAAAAAAAAACCCTCAAAAATCTTTAAATCTGACAGATTTAGAAACTACTAGTGGCACAGACAGACGTGAAAAGTTAAGCTTAGTTTTGACCATAACACTCAAATCCTGTAAAATATAAATCCAAGACATACTATTTGTGAAAATACTGGATAAAAAAAAAACCCAAAACAGGAAGTAAATCTGTTTTCAGTCCTGCTAAAGGCTTTACAAGTTGCAGAGGTTTGGATTTTAGGAAGCAAGTTTAACAGTGACAGGCAACAATTATAGAAATGAAGGTAATTATATAAATATAGGTAATAAGTTTGGCATAAGCCAGTTCTACACTTTTCTGGTACACTGAATAGAGCATGCACATCTTGCAATAGTAACATGCAACTGCAATCTAACTCCAGGCTCTTTTCAGCTAAATAATTATATTTATTACTCATACAATAGACTGATGTAGGAAAATATGCACTCCTGTAACCAAACTAACTAGAAATACTTCGGGTGACAGAATAAGAATTACTGTTTTCCAGGTCATCCCAACACTATTTTAAAAAAAACATAAAGGAATATTTAATTCAGTTATTTCCAGTTCAGACTGACAAGGAAAAGTTTTAATTAGTCCTAGTTTACAGCTTACATAATAGCAAAATAGCTCCTAATTTTGAATAAGCTTTTCATACAAATGCTCACTGCTGGGAGACTGAAGCTTGTGTCTGAAAGTTCTTAGTTACAAGCTTAGTCTCAGTTTAACAGTAGAAGATAGTGTAAGAATACACAAGGGTAAACATGAAAAGAAAATACCTGTGGTCTTTCTGAAACATATTTTGCACAATAGCGAATCAGTCTGATGGCTTCCATGCTGGTGTCCGGAAATGCAACATTACAGGCAAACTCAGAAAGACATTTTACTGCATCCTGAAATGAGTCAATTGCTGCTGGAAAGTGCTGTTGAAAAATATTTGCTGCAAAGAACAAACAAAATTTACTGATATTGAAATCCACAGATAAACTGGCATTGATCACTGATGTCAGCCATGGTATACCACTGTGCTGGGTTTACCCTGGCTGGGCACCAGGTGCTACTAAAAGGACTAAAATTCCCAAGGTTTACTTAATTCAAGTTAGCAAAAAGTATTTTTGTTATCTGTATTGACTAATGCTGTTCGTAGATCTTTTCCCCATGGTACTTAACAGGAAGAGGGCAGTTTCAGGTCATTTAAGAGAGCTGCAATCAATATTGAAGGTTCAATTTCCAGAATATTTGAGTTGGTTTTCTTCCTTTGCATTGGAACATACTGCTGCCATGTTCACTTTTAGAGCAAATAGGATGTATGAACTGAACTGTACAAGCAGTCATGTATCAGCATCACAAGCTTTATGATCCCCCCCCCAAAAAAAAAACCCCACCGAATCAGCATGGAAATTTGTCACATCTGTTCCTTATTCCAAAACAACTTATTGTGACAAATGGGGCAACATGCAAACTTACTGAATGTATTCCAAACTTCCAAAGTTCTGTATCAGTATATATACATATATAAATTTTTTTTTCCTGTCCGTAACAATCAGAAGACTTAGTAAGACCTAGCTGCAGACTTTAAAGAGTCTGGCTGCAAGATCATTTTATTTACTTGGAAATACAAACATCTCTTATGGGCCTTTTAAATCACAATCACAGCAGCTTTGCTAATTCAGCTACTTGCATGTGTCAAGCATTACTTACTAACTATGTGTGCTGTAGTTTGAAAGGCCAGCTCCACAATATTCCCATCATTGTCTGAGGCTGCTTGATGAAAGACTGCAAAGATATTCTTCCAGCCTGAACGAATATTACCAGCTTGAGAGTTCACCATCTGAGCAATACAGCGTATTACCATGTCCCGAATAGTTGGAGATCTTAAAAAATAAAAACAAACAAACCAACCAAATGATTTTCACAGGTGGCACAGTTTTACACTGGCACAAAGTAACTGTGCCACTTCGTGTACACAACCACCCAACCCACACCAAGTGGCATCTTCGAGCAAGCTAACACACAAACTCACCTGTTCTTCTTCATAATATGCTCAAAAGGCCTTAGGAAGTCTTTCTGGAAGCGGAAGTTGGCTAACTCTCCCTTCTCAAGGAATTTCATTGACAGCTGCCTTAATGAGTCTACTGCAAAGATGGCAACATCTTCATTAGGGTTACATCCAACCTAGGAGAAAAAGCATATTTTCAAACACAAGCTAAGGTTTTACTTACACAAGTAACAAATTCATCACTCAAGTTTCATGTCAGTCCACTAAAAATCGCTAGCATATTCTAGTTTTCAGATATTTAGAAGACAAGGGGTTACTTTTGGAGAGGGCTCAGTCATTTGATTGAGCTAAACAGACCCATGGATTTTGTATGCAACAAGTGCAGAATTATAATAGCCATCTAGTTAAAAAAAAAACAAGAACATTTCAAGAAATCTTAGGTTAACGCCCCCCCCCCCCACAATGGTCCAGTTTCCAAAGGAAAATAACCTTGTTCCAGGATCATCTGTATATATTGTAGAGGAAAAATAAGCTGGTATTTGATCAAAAGGGTAACAGAATGGCATAAAGAAAAATTACAACTACAAAATCATATAATGAAGTGATTAAAAATCATTCCATTTCTGTTTATACACTTTTTAAATAGGTGCTTCCTTTAGGCACCTTTAATGGATTTTTTTTCCTTCGATTATCACAACCTACACCATTAAGGACATGAGAGGAAAAAGCCGATTAAAGAAGTTCTGCTATTCATGCCTGTTCTGTAACTTCATTTAAAAAAAAAATACCTTATTAAAGTGATCTCCAATCACATGCCAAATTCTTGACCACTGCAGCCTAATGCGATTCATGTTGTAATAGGATATCTCCACTATCTTCTGCAGGCTGAACATGCGTGGATGGTGTGGGGAAGCCAGCTCATCCATGGAAACAGCGCACAGCCATCGGACAAAGTCAACTGAACATAAAACACACTACTGTTAAGTTCAGGATGTCACATTGCAAGTGTTTCTGTAACCCACCAAACAGTCAACATACATACCTATGGCGTTTCCATCCAGCCTAGTTGATCCTGTAAATATCCTATGGAACAAATAAATGAGTTGCAGTTTTAGCTGTGCATCCACAAGAGTCAATCACATCTTAGTGCTGTAGGCAAATGTTCTTCATAACCCTCTGTGCCATGAGCTTTGCAGCTGTTTTATTCTTATTCCTTGGCAGCAGTTCATGTCTATCTCCTAGTGTAAGCATTCTCTTTCCTGCTGCAAGTCACAGTCTACTATGCTCCTTTCCCACTGCAGAAGGTGGGCAGAGACTCACACTTTTATCCAGGGCAAGTAGTGCTGGAACGCTCATTTGAGTGACAGTATGTTACATTGCATAGGGAGAATAAAAAGACATTAAGATAGCTTTGCTGCAAGGCTTCACTGGATGCCAGCCATCTGCTTGTTCAATAATACCTGAAATTGTGGCCATCAACACAGACAGCAGAAAGACTATGGATGAGCCATTGCCACTTCCTCCCCTTCAGTTGTTCAGAATCTTGAGAGGACTTCATGGTTCATACAGAACACAGTGAAGGATGTTCCCAAACCTTTTAAGACTTCGATATGGTAATAGACACATTTATGTTACAATAAGTATTACAAGTCTGAATGTATGATTCCACAGACTTGCCCAATAGTTTCAATAATTATAAAAAAAGTCCCCTTTCAACACATGGTTTACAATAGAAGCATCTCTTTAGACAACACTTTAGAAGGACAGATGAGAAATATAATGATTTGGACAAGAATGTGGGGGCTAATGAACAAAGAGCTGAAGAACAGCAACTAAAGAAATGCTAAAATACTCAAGCTCACAAGACCAAAAAATTGCGTGATTTAATAATGACACTGTGAACACGCCTAAAAAGAGGTACTTATTGGTCCAGAGAAAACATCTTGCTATCAAGAGAAATAGGCTTCAAGAACAAAACTCCCTGTCAGAGTCTGCAATTAAAGTGAGGATGGTCAAGTCACATTTTCCCCAGAAAAATGAGTATATTCCCCATACCTGTCTACTGCTACCACTACACTCTGTGAACTGGTCTCTCCCACGGACTCTTGAATGCTTGCCATATGCCGTTTATCAGCACCACTTCCAACGAGGTTACCTGCAATAAAAGCCATTAAAAAAGCAGTATCTAGCATCACAAAAATCATTATTTTCTATGAAGCTCAACTTTATACAAATAAAGAAAACTGACTATTGCTTCCAATTAGCTTGCAATTTACATGGAGCAGATGGTGCCTTTGCCAAATCTATGCCAGATTATTACAAAATTAAACATTCTCTGAGAAGTTTTGGTTTTTGTTTTGGGTTGGTTTTTTTTTCCCCTTAAGGCATTGTGTTTTGACCATCAGGCTTATTAGGCTAAAATGATGTAATGCTGTTAATATGATTAGAAATGAGAAAATATTATTTTACAGTATTAACTCTAAGTCAGATACAAGCAGTTCATGCTGGGCACAGTTCTGCTATATTCAGCATCTTCATTGTGTATAGCATCAGCTCCAGAGTATTTTCAAATTAAAAGGTTTTTATGGTTTTTCAAAGATATAGGCAACTTGCCTTGTCCCTCTAATTTACAGCTTAAAATCTAAGGTTTGTTTCTTGCACCTACTGCAGGAAGAATAGGAACTAGAACAGCAAACCCAGCATGCAGTGCTAAAAACTTCCTTTGGAAAACAAATTATCGATCATTGAAATATCTGTTATTTCCTAAAGATAAAGGAATCATATTTTTACTATTCAAAACAAAGTGTAAAAAGAAAGAACTGATAATACTGGTAACAAAATCATGACTTGGCAAGTATGGGAACATAGTTTTGACAACAACATATTCCAACAAACAAATCTGGAGTTTTATTACATATCTTAAGGCAATTACAAAGTTAACAGATGTGGTAATTACAAATACATCTTGAAATATACCCTTGCATTTTTTTTTTTTTTAATTTCATCAATCCCATATAGTTTCCCCTGGAAGCAAGTAAATATATTTCAATATCTTACAACATTGAGCTTTCTTAGCCATCATACTTCACTTAAATGTGCATTTTTGGGAAGTTCAAGATTATTAATCTTACCTAATCCCAGGCCCATAAACTCTTCCCCTCCAGATGCATAGCCTTTGATGCTCCCTTCCTTTTCACGCCCAGAGCCAGACAAATACCGAGTTTTCACTCCAGTTCCGATAAGTTGGGCTAGTTCCAGCTGGCTAATACATTTCAAGATCTAAAACCAAAAACCATCATGTTTTTATTCCTAACATATTTATATTTAATATTTATATCCTTCCCAGGTTCTCTAACCTTTAAAAACAACTTTGACAATGACAACTTTGATGTAGTTGAAACTTTATTAATACACCTGGAAATGAAGTTGAATGATTCATTCGAGATCACCAGCTGCCATGAATCATTCCAATACAAAAAAAACCCAAACAAAACAGTACCCAAAAATCCAACTTGGATCTCTAGCTAGTAGAGGAAACCTTTTTATTACTTCTCACAACATCAACTTTCAAAACTATAAACACCTTGGAGCTGATCTTCTAGAGATTTCATTGTCTCAGAGAGGTGAAAATATTGAACTATTGCAGCTACCACTTCGAGTAACGATGATCCAACACAGGTAGTGAAAATGCCAAAATTGTGCCCTGTCATCGGCACAAAATTGATTATGTCCTCTTTCTTACTCCCCCACTGCAACATCCCTTGGACTGGCACAAGCATTTCTGAGGCTGTGCTGTAAGCCAGGTCCAAGTAATTTGCCAGCAATAGCAGCTTTTGGCTTATATTATGATGCAGCCAAAGATGAGTGCCAGAGAACATAATGCAGCAGGAATGTCCTTTTAGCAGCAGCACAGAATTAGATCTAATTAGAGAGTTCATGGAAATTATGCTTTAAGAAAATAGATATTTATTATGCTTATTAACCCCCCTCCCAAGTTATTTTAGCCCTAATTTTTCATGTGATCATGATGTAAAAAATGTTTCCAAACATTGCAAAGACAAATCTGGACCTGTGAGCTGCAGTATTTTTGTTTATGTGAAGAATACAATAGTTTCTGTGAAGAATTCTTTGAAGTCAAATGAGATTTTAATATGGTTTTAGTTCCATATCAAAAGCACCTACAAAAATTACAATATTGGTCACACAGTGTCTATAGAGTCTGTCAAAAAAACCCAACAGTGCATTATTTCATATATACTTATATACATATATATAAAACGTGCTAACAAAATACACTTGTATCCACATTTTAAACAGGGTACTGACACGTGCTGGGAGCTAAATGCAGTTAGTAAAGACTGAAAGTAGTAGAACAAAACCCTGCAAGTTTTCAAAAGGACAATGCAGTTGCACTATTTAAGCTAATCAAGTTTTTACCTCATGCCAAGAGTTCCCAAGATAGTTGCCATCTGTGTGAGCGACTGTAATAAGTGTCTTAATGGTATCTATGTTCTTCTGTTTCATTTCTGTAATACTGGAACTGGCAGTCAACAAGGAAAAACGAGCAAGGGCCTGCACGTAAGCATCTCGTTCAAGCTACAACATGGAGCAAAAAAAAGCATCACAATCAAGTCCCTGAAGAGACAGAGAAAGCTACTTGTCCAGCATGCCTACACAATTTTCCTTCTCCTGGCAATTACAGAAGAGCACTTTCCAGCTAAAGGGGAGTAGGAGGCAAGCTAGCAGACACTCTTAATAGGATGCTCAGCAATAAAAGGAAAGCAGAATTGAAGAAAAGCTTATCAATAAAAAAATTATCAATATCTTCAAAGAAACTAGAACAAGACTGCAATATTTTATCATTTCAAGAAATTAGATGAGAGAACTCGTTTGCTTTGTGTAAGTTGTTTGTAATTCTCTATCTTTCTCCCAGAGCCTACACTGCCTTTCACAAAGCCCATGCTAAGTCTCATACAAACCTGCATTCCAAAGATACAGGCTATTCTAATTGCACAACGTATTCCTTCCAAACAAAGCGATGCAACTTCTGTGTCGTCACAGTTCTGCAGGCCAACACTGTAAGCTGCCAGCAATGGAGTCCATACAAGCTAAAGAAAGGAGGAAACTAAGTTCAGAAATTTATTACAATTTTAGCCCAAAACACTAGGTAACTGAAACCAAATATAGCAGAGAGTCCGGCTGTGGCACTACCTAACTCAGAGGAATTTTTCACTTTTTTTCCACGCTTAAAACTCTCAGCAATGAAGAGAGGAGAAGGTCACACTCACTTTGAACATGGGTCTGACATGATCCAGATGCGTGGCACTAGTAAAAGGGGCCTTTGCGTGACTTACGGCCTCCATCAGGGCTTTAGCTGTTTTAGCCATTTGTTCCATCTCCAAGTTGTACAACAACCTCCGCTGCTTCTCATTAGCTACACCTAAAGGGAACAACCCACAGCTGCATTGGTTTCTTTTTTGTAAGAACATATTCCATGTCTGCGTTGAGCATCACAAGGTGTGAAATAAAAGGCATTACAAATGAAATCTAAAGATAAAAGTCTACCAGAATGTTAACATTCAGGAGGCTCACAGGTCGCAAGCAAGGAACTCCAACACTAAAACCACCCCCCAACTTAAGACTTTATTCTATGCAAAATGACTAATTCAGAATTTATTATTTGCCACGTTATGACCTAATTATTGGAAGTCATAGGCATGCTCTATTAAATTGGAGCCTGTAAAAATGGACAGAATTCTTCATATTTTTAGGCTGACATCCCCAAAACAAAACTAGCCCTCACCAACTTGATGAATAAATCACTTAAGTGTTTTTTCCCTTCACGCTTCCATTTAAAAAACCCAAACCAAACATCTGCTTTCCAGTGCCTCTCTGCAATGGTGCCAGACACACTTAAACAGCTACGTTCCCATCGCAGAATTAGCAGTATTAAGTAACAACTGAGCCAGTTTCATTCCAGATACCTATATTAGCCACCCTCAATATAATTTATGTATTGCACAAAGATGCCTTGAAAAAGGGATCAGAACTCTACTATGCTATCCTGAAAGTTAATTAGTTCAAGAGCACTGTAGTCTTCCCAGTTTCTAGTTCCTTACTTGGTTTACTACACTTTGTTGTAATCGCATATTCTTTTGTCTCTTTCATTGCAATTTTCTTTCCTTCTATTTCTTCATAGATTGTGGATAAATATTCTACTGGCAGGTCTTTACTGTCATTGATTCCTCGATTCATTTTAATGTATTGCTCCTTTGTCATTTTATTTTTTACCTGTAAAAAAAGAATAGAAGTTGGATATCAGATTTTGAATGCAAGTTTCAGTGAAATTTGAACTTTTACAAGTTTTGGGGGTTTTTTTAATTTCTACCTGTGGACTGTGCAAGTCTGTAGTCAGCATTATAATGGAGTATGCCAAAACATAGGCAGTGTCAGCACTAGCAAATAGTGTTTGCCTAAGGGAGAAAAAAAACCAACACAAAACAGGTTTTTAGAGCGCTAATTCCTCAATCCATTAGCTCTATTTCTACATGCAAGAAAAATACCCAGAAGAGCTATGCATTCTATCAAAGAGCTAACATAGCCTAAAATTAGACTTTAGAAAGGCATGAAGCCCCAAGTGTTTTAAAACACCAATAAAAAGGAAAAAAAATACAAAAGCAGCTTCTTCAGAAAGTTGAAAACTAGGACTGGAATTTTGAAGTATATTCCCAACATATTACACATTAACCTTCTTTGGTTAATTCTACAAGAACTGAAGAACAGCTTATTTTTCATTCCCAGGGCTTCATATGGAATTATACAAAACCAGCCCAGTGGTGCAGAGCTGTGCTGAGGAATGGGATCCAATTAAGCCTGAACACCTAGTTAAATTTAATGTAGTTTATTGCTTTAGAAACAGCAACACTGCTTACTTGATGTCAACTAACATATATACGTTTTGTTCAACATCTAACGGGCAAGCAAAAATACATATCTTACTAGCTATTTATGCCATGTATTTTTAATTTTAGCAATTGCTGCTTCTTCTAACTGTTGTTTACACTTGACTGATTGACATTTGTTTAAAAACCCAACGGCTAATACAGAGACAATTTAAGCTACTTAGGGCTTCCCTCTTCCAGCAATTCCTTCTAGTGAGTATCTTGGATTTAATGAAGTCGCAGCATCAGTACACTTCCTAGCCAAAGGTTCATTTTGCCCAGCTGCTGAAGAGGGTCAGCACCAAGGTTAGCAACAAGATCTGCTCCTCACACAAGCCTGTAGAAGCTCCTGACCTGATATGAGCGAGATGCCCCTAAGGGCCACAAACAATACAGGCATTCTCCAGGTGCTTCTCCAATAAAGGTTTTGAATTACCGTTGGTTGCATTCAATATATCTAGCAGCAAACTTCTCCATTAATCTATCGATCTTCTGGGCTTCACCTGGCAGACGAAAACCTTCCAGAAATATACGCAGAGCAGAGACAAAGTCTTTTCCACAGAAATCAAGCTGGTCTACATAGGCATACATCACTTCCTTGTTAAACTTGTTGCTTTCCCCAAGAAATTCCCCTGCTTGAGTCTAAAAACACAAGAGACAGTTATTACTGTGCAATCCAACTGCCAGCTTCGCAAGAAAGTTTAAAATACAAGAATTGCACAGCAGTCAGTTTTGCAAGAGTGCCACGCTTCACCGAGCAGGCAGGGCAGCCGTTAGAGAGACGACGAGGAACGGGTGTCATCAGAAAATGCCTCTCCTCTGCATATTCTTGCTGCTCTCACTCCCCAAGGGGAGAGCTGCATTACTGTAGAGCCACGGAAAGCTGAACTGTGCCCAATTTCACATGCAGTAGAGAATGCTTTGCCACTCCACTACGTGGCAAGGTACTGTTAATGCAGATAAAATCCATCTATGAGGAATCCCCTTAGCACTTTTTAGTAGAGTAGGCTGGGTCAGCAGGTAAATAGGAAGGTGCTTTGGTATGAAGTACCTTCATTAGAACCATTACACTTTCAATTATCTATTAGTGAATATGAACTAAAGAGAGAGTGCATACAGGTATCAGAAGATGGGGGAGAAGATGATAGGGGCAAGAGTATTATCTTATGTTGCACATAGTCTTACAGAGCAGAGGCGTTCTTCTTGGTGCAAAAACTGTGCGATGTCCTCTGCCGTAGTGCCAAGCATGCCCTGCTCCTGTAGATACTGTATCCCTCTCTTTGGTTTTTTATTAAACCTATTCAGATAAAACCATGGGAAAATTGAGACACACACTTGAAAAATATGACAGCCTATAAAATTTTGGGCTTTACAGAGCCCTTTCAAACCAAAGAGTCTGTGCTGTAACTCTAGGTCTTTTTTTTCTAGTTAAAAAAAGTCAGAAGAATGTCCAACAAATGTTAGCTATATCAAACTATAGGCTACATCTTGCAAGGTACATTCTGTTGCTGATAAGCTTAAAAGTTATTGCTAGAAAACTCACTTAAAAACTAGATCTTTCTGAAATATTAAAAATTAGATATTTTCCATGAAAAGTTAAAAAAGTTGCTGTTCAAGACCTTTTTATAGCACTTACAGACAAGGATCTCTAAATCAATGAAAAAGACAAAGCATAGCTGAACAACAATTTAATTCTCCAAACTCTGTTTTAACAAAAGAGAAGAAATGGTGTAATGGCTGTAAAACATGAAGCCTGACTGCTCAATTCCATTTCTCACTAAGTGTAGACACACACACTTTCCTCTCTTGTGCAGCACAAAGGAAAAGCTGTGAAACCACCCTCCACTCCACCCAAGACTTGACTGAATTCCTTTTAACTACAATAGCCTCCAGCACTAGCTTTTGACAACAGCTGGCAAGAGACATCAGCATGAAGATCAACTTGTAAGTGTCCCTGCAGGCTTGACTGTGTAAGACCACAAGGAACAACAGGGTTGTGACACACAGGTTTTTTTCACTAGTGAGCTTCCTGTCATAATGGACTTACAGTTCTATCCCATGTTCAATTATTTCCTTTTGTTGCTTGATGACTTCAAATTGCTCAGGATCATCTTGGACAGCAGTCTGGGTACCAACACTTCCAACTCCTGATGACACAGTGGAGTCCAAGGAACTGACACTACTCCGTCTACCTCCACTCTCAAGGCCTTTACCTTCTGCCATTTCCTGTTCAGATGGTTTATATGAACCTATTTGTAAATAGGGCAAGGCTTAAGTTATCCTGTTAGGTCAAAAGCTTTTAGTTATTAAACTTTCTACTGAAAAGTGTAAGGAGTCAGTGTTCTTATTTTATCACGCTGCCTTTTTGGCAGTCTACGCTACACGAAGATGCTATATTGATGCAATTCTAAAACAATCCAACCAAAGGCAGAAGAGCAGCAGCAACTGCTGAGAAATTCTTGCACCTCAACTTAGTAACTGCAAGATTTGTCACGTTTTATAACAAAACAAGAGACAAACACTGCAGACAGTATAAAGTAAAACAAAACATGAGACAATGGCCTGGCTAAAGCTCTTCAACAGAACGTGGTTGAACCACACACTTAAGAGTCAGTTACTGCAACAGCATTAACAACTGTTCACTAAATACCTCATTTGTGTAAACTGTTATGTAAAACCTAGTATCCGCACTTCTGAATATGTTTGTCTCTGTGTATAGTCAGTATATAAAACCTCCTAAATTAGTCTCTTCATAAGGAAACAATCTTACCCAAGCTAGTCTGATGATTCGGGTTCACATAAAGGTCTTTGCTCCATTCTACCATACATTTTAAAATAGAAACTAAACATTCAAGTCCTTTTTTTCTTAGGCTGAGTTCCTAAAAAATGCAGAACAAAACAAACAATATATGTACATCCACATGTTTTTAAAGGCACTACATCACATCATTCATATCTTAGCAATTTTGTCAGTTAGGAGGAAATCTATTGGTTATATAAAGTTTCTGTCCCTTGACTGTTTAGGCTAGATATACCTCAGCCAAAAGCAACCATAACTAGACTGACACCAGAACACGTTCCAGCTGCTTTAAACAGATGGTGTATTGGCAACTGATGAGTACAACCAAGGGGCAATACACACCAAATCCTAAATGCAGCCCCTTTGGTGCCTGAATGATGTGGACCACCCAGTCAGCCTCTATAGTGTCAGATCTCTCCACAAGCAAGACAAGTGCCTCACTAGCTGTGCAGTAAATAGTTCTATTCAAAATCTGAAACCAAGGTCTCCTGGTTTTTACTTCCATTTTCTGGTCAAAGGACCACAGAAGGGGGAGGAAAAAAAAACAAACAAAAAACAAATCAAGCAAGCACCGATGTAACTCTAATGGAAGGTGTGAGGTGCACTCAGTACCAAAACCAACACTGGCACCAAGTTCACTTCAGCCCTGAAAGCCATTAGGCTGGGCTAGAAAAACAGTGCTATAGGACAAGGCCAATGTCAAAAATGTCTGCTCCTGCCTGTCTATACTCCACTGCCCCTCTAAGAGCTAGGAAAGCATAATTTTGAAAATAGAATACTTGTTGTGGAGACATGGCACAATATTTGTGCAAAGCAAACACAAGATGAAGCTACTGCCAATTTATAAACCCCGGAAGGAATGTCACTTGAGGAAGACAAAGGAAGGCTCATTTGATTGTTTGTCCCATGGCAGCCCATCAGAAGAGCCCAGAACAAGCCTAGTGTCACAAGGCAGATATGCAGCAGAATCATAAGCATCCAACTCTAAATTAGCTAACTAATTAAAAGTAACATAAGTAGGTTACACACAACACAAACCACTGGAAGTATCAATAATGATGCAGACAGCACCATTTATGAAAACAATAGTACCTTATCTTCAAAGCTGTTGTTCTTACCTGTAAAGGTGTCATTCCCAACTCATGCCCACTTCGTCCCTGTGCGATTTTGGACAAATCATTTACAAGGCGTTCAAATATATTAGCAGCGTTTAAATCACAGTCATAGTTCACATAAATATCCACTACACACTGGGCATCTTGAAAAAAAGAAAGTGCAATTATTAGGATTCAGCACAATTCAGTTAAAAGTTAGACTAGATAATCCTTGAGGTCCCTTCCAACCCGGTATTCTATGATTCTGTGATAATAGCATTTTTAAAAGGACTCAGCCCCTTGGAGCAGGCACTGGGGATGAATCCAGACATTCAACCCAAGCACTATGGGATCACATTCAGTTTTTCCCACTTCAACATTGTACGTGTCATTTGTCTTCAAAGTAATTTTCATCTGCTGCCAAAGGAAGTAACTGCTTTTCACAACAATGGGAGTACCTGCACAAATTCTAGTTAAAGTCTGAATCACCATCCATTTGTGTTCAAAGGAGCTTGAAGAAGTCTCTAGAATATTCAGGAAGATCTCTTTGAAGAACACCTGCAAAATAAATTAGGTAATAGACTCAATGATGTGAAATTTATTAGAACCATGTCAAATGTACAAATCCATTTCTGTTCAGTAATTTCTCTTGAAGAGTATCATCACACGCATATTAGAACTTGCATACAGTAGCAGCAGTTGTTTGCTTACTAATTGAATACATTAACATCTAAATTCCAGCTGTCATTTTACCATTGCAGTATTTTTATTTGAGAACTACATCATCATAGAAATGACAAATGAAAGTCTCTCACCTCAATCTGCATTTTCAAATGAGTCTTGAAATTTGAAAGCAGTGTGAGAAAGATGGCAAGAGAGAGCTCAAATACATCAGGAACAGAAGAGACTCCATTTTTAGATAATGCTACACAAAGATATTGCTTGATTGCATTGATGAACATTTCATGTGTCCTGAAAACTGGACCAGCATTCTGCAGTACTGAGAGAAGAAGCTGGAGAGACACTATCTTCGAACGCAACTCATGGGACCTAGAAAAAAATTCAAAATATACCTTTTATAGTGTTCTCTTTATACACACTTGTATTAGAAATGACCACTATAAGCATTTCTTCCGTGTCAAGAAGAAATTACTGCTCTTTTAATTCATTTCAATATGGAGATGTGGGAGAGGTGGAAATCAGCCTGCGAGTGATTTCGGACACATCTACTATCTTAATTTGGAGATTTTCCAGGAATATTGACATCTTGGACTAGGAGAACAGATGCAACTCAGTGCTATTAAAAAGCATTCTCCAACTCCCCTATCAAAAAATTCACAAACACTATAGTCAAGGCCACTTCAACTGGTAAGACTAAAAAGCCCATTACACACACAAAAAACCCTCTAAACCCCCAAAAAACTCAAGAATTAATTTTTTAATAATTTGAAGCAAGTTTCAGTCCTAGATTCATCAAGCAAACTGAAACAAGGGCCTGACAGGTGAATTTTAAATACTTGTTTTACTATAGAGCAGCTACTTAACTGTCTCCAAAAGCTACTTAAAAAGGACAGTGTAATAAACAGTCTCATTACTTGGGATCTGGTGGTCCATCACCAAGTGGTTTCATTGAGAGCTTGCACAGTGACCTGAAGACAAGAAAGGCATCCTTTTGTAGAACATGGGAAAATTTGGCAGCAGCTTGATGTGCAGATACATCTGTTTCCTTGAGAGCAAGAAATGCAACATTAGATCTTCAGTGAGACAAAGGAACAAAGCAATTAGGAAGATTCCACAGCTCCTGTGAGAATTAGATTAAAAAACGAGCACATCTGGCCAAGTTCAAACTAACCCGAGAAAGGACTACAAGTGATCTAGATCTGTTCACACGTTCACTGACTCTTCCCCTCCAACTCCACCTTGTACTAACATACAACTATCAATCAATTTTAGAACAATGGTTTTCAATATCTACTTAAATTGCAGTTGCTGCTTCCTTTTCAAACCTAAGCAGGACACACACATTACAGCATTTGTCCCTTCCCTCCCCCAGATCCCACTGTATTAATTGGAATGATAAAAACATTTCTACATTAGCATCCAGTGAAGTTCTTTACCAGGTTATCAGTGGAGGAAACAGACTGCCCATCATCTGGAATCCCATTTGTTTGCATGTTTTCATTACTAGAGCCAGAAAGAGCAATATCTGCAGTCTCTGATGCAGGTGGAGCCATAACTGTATCTGTTACTTGCTTTTCTTCAGCCACTAATTGAGAAAAAGTAAAACTGATTAAAATCACCCACTGAGGTTTTTTTATCCCATGACTTCCCACATGAAGCTCTACAATGAGGTGGGACAGAAGCAGCACTAGTAAGCTACAAAGTTTCTCAGCTACCAGCAAAAGAAGACAATTGTAAGACAATAAAACAAGTTGTTCTTGCTGCCTTAGGGTGTGTTCTTGCCAAGATACTTACTAACAAAAAATAACTTTGTGCTTTTATAATCACAGGAATGTTTGGCAATACACATGTGTCTATTTTACTTTAAAAGATTCTGCTACCTTGCACAGCTGACTTGACCACATCTTCCAAGATGCCTTTAACCATTTCCTTTCCTCCATCAGTTGTTTCCTCTAATGAAACACACAGAGATAATTCTGAAGTTAGTACTCTTGTTTAGGAAGAGGGTGGAAAGAGAAACATGACAGAGGCAGAAGGGTCAAAATTACACGTTTTCTTTAGTAGTTCTCCTCTAAAGCCATTTCCAAGAAGTCAGAAATATTCCTTGAGGTTATTTCCACCATTTAAAACAAAGCATGGTGTTTTTAAAAACAAATAACAAAAATCACTGTATTATCAACTGTTATGAACTTTTAGGTTTGGAATATCCCACATTTCTAATTTGGATACAATATATGGTTATGATAAGGTCTTCATAATACACATTATTTTTACCACAGGACTTCAATTACCTCAAAGTGTTTCTGCCACTTCCCACATACTGTGATTACTTCTTTTCTTCCCCCTTTATCACCCTAGTCAAGTCATATTGTATTCTAATTCTATATACATAAGCTATATGTATTTGTACTAGAATTCTAAGGAAAACATGAGCCTTTCTTCAATGGCTACAACATTGTAGACAAGTTAAGGATGGCCTGTCCACTCTGAATAACTATTGACAAAATGCAGGCATGGTTTGAGGCAATAAACCCAGTCACTTCTCCCCCAAATAGCCTAAAAGAGCACTTTCCAATAGAAGCATTGTAATTGAGAGCAACAGACACAACCTGTTCTTGTTTACCTGATTCTGAAAGAGTTGGGTCCTGCTCCAACTTCACATCTCCATTTTCTGCCCTCTCAGGCTCACCGTTTGTTAATTCCACACTTACAGGAGCAGCAGGTTTCCCTTCCTGATAGCTGTGCTTTAACTGACCGATCTTCGGAGACTTGGACACCACTTGAATTGCAGGAGATTGGGATTTTTGCTGATTTGTTTTTTCTACTTCTCTGGATTCTTGTATCTTGAAAATACAATATGAAAAACGACAATCTAAGACATAAAACATGGTAAGGGAAAACAGAGGTCTGACATTCCTTTGTGAATTCACATGTTAACAAGAAAGACACAGTGAAAATATAATCATTTGGACAGTCAAGTTAAAAAGAGATGCTCCTCAGGCTTATTTTAAAAGCATCCCATCATTTCTTTATACAAAGCCATTTGGCAACAACTACAGTGTGAAACCCTGTTACTAGCAATAAGCTTCATGTTTTATTTTTAATCAGTCAGTATGCTCCATTGCAGGATTTGACAGGGTTTTTAAAAGAAATTACAAGTCAATAGATATTCAACTACAATGTCAGACTCGTGAAAAACAATAAAACAAGTTTTCTGTTCATTTGTCAAGTCTAAACATTTGAGATGAGCAAAAGTAATATAGTTACATACAGCTTGATTTTCCATCCGTGTAAAAATGACATTTAACATCTGTGTAAGGGTAGCTTTGGCAGTTGTCTGATTAATAAGATTTTTACTGGCCAGATAGATGTTGTAGCAGGTTCTAACAGTCTGAAGAATTGTTCCTTCATGAATTTCTATATACGGAGATGTTACAGCAGTGAGGAGAGCCTGAAAAAGTCCGTAACACAGTAAAAATGAAATCTAAGCAAGTATACAACACATTTCATTCAGGTCTTCTATAATAATCAGTGGGTTTATTAAGAAACATATATATGTTTGTAAGATTTTATAAGTAACTTCTAGTTCTCCAAAATGACATTTCAAATCAAAGAAAGTTTAACGGAACTTTCACATATCTCTGCTCCATCCTGAGCTGTTAAAGTGTTTTATCACAACTAGTTTTCCACTACGGGGGATATTCCACCTCCAAACAAAACCGTTACTATATTCTATGGCTTAATTTCTGTGAAAAGGCCAACTGGTCTACACTGCCATGAAATGAGATTACTAGGAGGTTCACCAACTTCTAACCTAACCAGCTACCTTGGCCTGAGTAGATTTCAGAACCCAAACACACTGCTGGTGCTACTATGCCTTGTCGAGAACATATACTACAGATCTCTCTCAAAATATGGACATGAGAGCAGGCAGATGAGAGCAGCAAGCCATGATATTGCATCACTGTTACAGTGCCTCCCGTTGAAGACTGATAGCAATTCACTGGTCTACAGACTGTGGGCATCACTGGCCTAGATGAACATCAAGCTATCTTCAAGAGAAAGTATCCAGGCCACGGCTCATCCCAGAAAGGAGGATAAACACTTATGAAGTATTCCTTTATGTTCTGCTTCACCAAGAGGAAAGACCTTTCACATGTATGACTGGTGACAGCCTCCCTAAATTCAAGGACACATGTAACAGTGTAAGAAAGGGAGAAACTGGGACCTAAGTAGTGTTTCACATGCACTTTTTTTTTCAGTTACGAAATAAAGACAGAGAAAGCAAGTTAATATTGCACCAAAAAGAACCAAATAAAATACCTTAATTATCTGCAGTTGTACTCCTTCATCTGTTTGAGGACCCTGAAAACAATTGCAAATGGTTTCAACTATTCTGTCAATCAGGCGTTTTCCAGGGGCTCCACTGTCCGGAGCATTGCCAGTGATATGTCCATATGCAATGAGTTTCTAGGTAGAAAGGATGCAGGTCAGACAACCATATACTGTTAAAATACAGTTACAGACATCATAAAAAGGAGGGCTTAGACCACACACCTCACGTAACCAGTTTTAACACAAAAGTTTAACATGATCAATAGTTTGGTCACCAAATACTTGGACTGCTCCCACATCTAGGCAAAACAGATTTAGTTAGTGACACAAACTTCCCCCCCACCCCCACCCCAGACTACTACTTATTGCAACCAGACAAATTTTTTTAACATCAATCTTTGTACCTATTTACAACAGAAAGGTTCTGCCCTTAAGTTGCATTATTTATTTTTTTTTCCTGTAAGAATCTAAGGAGGAACAAGGTAGAAAGATTCCAGAGTTGGACCTCCCATCACATTAGCACTACAAGAAACACCACGGTAAATATTCCTTTTAGAGCACCACAGATGAAACACCTTTACTGAATAATGAAAGCATTCATGAGCTTCAATAAAGGCTTCACTATAAAACAGCACACACACATTTCTGACTTTGATAAAACACACTCTCAGGCAAGTCTGAAAATAACTTATTTTGCATGGTTTATGTGTCTAGGTAGCCACAGTGGGGATCTCCACAGCTGTAGGTACCCAGGACAGTATTAGTTCTTCACTCTAAGAACACCAACAGCACACAAGGTTTTTTTAACTGCATGTTTCTCCATTTCACTCTGCCCAAATTTAACCAGAACAGTCACCTGTAAACAGTCCAGCGAAGTACTGACAATGCGTGGAGACTTTGACTGGCAGGCCAGTTCAAATGGAAGAAAATATTTATCTGCTTCAATGAAGTTTGCTTTTGGTGGAGCAGCAGTGCCTTCTCTAGGTCAGATAAAAAAGACATTCATTTTTCTAAACATGTATATCACAGCAACTACACTTCCTCCTTTCCTAAATTTAAAGCTGAACGGTACACAGCGGCATACAAACGAAATGTAAGTTTCTCTCATACTTAATTTCTTAAAGTTCAATTTTCTTTTAAAGTCAATATTGCATCTGGTATTTTTCAGATATTCTTCAACTTAATTCTTCCCTCACTACATTCCAACACTGTCCTGCTATGTGAAATACTGGGAAACTCCTACACAACTTAAATGATAAATCTATCAAAGTTATTCTGAATTAATTAAGCAAGGCCTGTATGAAGAATACTAATCAAAAACACACATTAGGGGCTTATTTTAAGTGCAGAAGGAGTAGTTTAAAATTTGGGTTTGATTTAGGCAGTTAAGAGCGTGTACTGTCAAACAGAGGGTACCTATGGCTCTTCATGATTTCCTATCAAGCTATATTAAGCCCAGTAAAAGGAAGTGAAAAACTAGCACCTTTTAGAAGTTTTGCAATATTTTCATAGTGAAATTCAGAGGCAGTTATGGTTTGAGTACCCGTACCCACAAACACTGCGTAACTGAAACACAGGAGCCATATTATGTTTGGCAGAAAGGTGTGCAACTGGATATTCACAAATTCATTGTCATAATGTATATATACTCTTATATTTCCACTATCAAATGACTCCACTTGCTGTTTTCTGGCATAGTTTACAACAATCAATAATTTACCTTTGCTTTTCCAGCTCTGTTTTTATTTCATCTGGAAAAAAAAAAGAAAAAAAAAAGCAAAGCATTTAACACCCAGCTTAAGTTCTCATTAGCATTGATACAAATAATGAAAATGGAATAAAGCAAAGTTGTTTCAAACCAGAAGTCTCACACTTCAGTATTTGCTATTTTCCTTCACTGTAAAATCTTCACCTTTGGAGATCATACACAGTTACACTGTTTCTTGGAAGGCACATCTCTCAACATTAAAAAGCTAACTTTTCCAAGCATTCTTAACAAAAGATATTGTTAGAAAACACAAGTATCATGCACCATATTTATTCAAGAGTCAGCATACATCGCGGAGAGCTCAAGAGCGCAGAAGTCTTTAAGCCACTGCAGAAACCATTAGTTCAACACATCAGGCCTTCTCAGTTAACTACAATGCCAGTTAACCTTCTTTTGTTAAACCCCACAAATGACATCAGCTGAACAAACAAACTCTGAGAGATAAGGAAATTGAAACACATGCTGTCATTTTGCCAGGGGAACTTACTTTTTTTTTTTTAATAATTACACTTTTAGGGATCTCCTAATACAACTAAACACAGGGGAAAAAAAAGGAAAATATTATTTCTCATTTTTATCATATACAGCAGCAAATCCCACGGGTCCTAGTATGGCTTTTTGAGGATTTCTAACATATCCCCATGATGCACAGTACAGACCAGCAGCGCACTGCACCTGACACAGCACCAGTGCATCCTGTGAACACTGACAAACCCCATTACAAATAGCACCCACAGTAAGGCTGCGGGGCTGCTGTCCCTTCTAACACCAGTGGAATCCTGTCCAGCCTACCCTATCACACCTGCAAATTATTACACCTACAAAGCTTGTTTCAATGGCAGTTATCAGAAACAGATCATTCACTCAATACTTGTACTGCCCAGCTCTGGAGAGGCACCATTGTCTGCGATTAGATGTTCAGAGTTCAGATGATATCAGTGCTGTCTGAACATCAATATTTTTTTCTGTCTGGGGAGCATCAACACACCAAACATATTAATGAACGACTGCGACACACACAGAGGTTTCTTCACTGTCCTTTGTTTCACTGAATGTTACAAGAATCAATCCTTGCAGAGTATGCCTATTTTGTAACATATTTTGCCTCTATTTTATAGAGGAAAATAGAAGGAATGGAGGAAACATGTAAAACTACAAGCTGCAAGTGCTAATGTACATCCAGGAGCGGGACTCGCTGTTGTGTCTGCCACTCTCGCACTGATGACAGCCAACCCAGCCAGCAGTCAAGAGAGAAGCCGCCTGACATCCATCAGCAATAACCCATGTAACAAGAACTGAAGGAACATTAGTTGTACAGAAGCCCACCATTTCCTAGTTAAGTCCACCCTGAAGACAAACGTGCCCAGCAGATGTAAAGAGGAGACCATTTTTGCTTGCCACTACTGCACAGCCCAGAGGCAAGGCAACGAGCCGAGCCAAGCGCACAGCCCAAGCGCCTGGGATTTCAGAATTACAAGTAACTTTGCAGCTTTGCAAAAGGGCAAACCTAGCATCATCATCCTCTCACATTTCAAGCTTTAATTGGTAAGAAGAGTCAACAACATGAAACATCCAAGCCCTTCCCTGACAAACAGGCCACGTATGTCTTACCGCAGCAGCCCTTCTTGGATCACCGTTTCCTTCATTCCAGTACACAGTTGGCTCATCAACAAAATCGCCAGTGAAAAGTTCAATCCAGCAAAATTTGAATTCACACCTCTTGATTTTATTAATTGCCCCATCTTTAACACCACACTGTGATCCACAGAGCTACTGAGAACACCACACACTAATGGATCTGCCAATTTACCGTGCCCCTGTTTAGATCTGCCTTATTATTAGAGCAGCTTAAAACACAGAGCTTTCTGGGTAGCTTTACACGTTCAGAACGCTTAGTCCTGCCTCCAGGTCTTGGCAGAGAAAGGCATATTTTAGCTATAGCCAGAATCCCAAGTACAGCAGGATGCCAGAGTAGTTAGCTATAACACAGTTACAGCTGCATTTCAGACACCCTGTAGAACTCAGGTTTACAGGGTTTTCTAAACAACCGTGAAAACTCACTCTCTGAAGTAAGTTTATTTTCCCAAAACAGAAAGACTACTCAAGTTAGCCAAGTGGTCCTCCTTGCACTAAAGATGGTAATTTGCCTAATTTGGATGTACAGACTTCCTTGATTTGATAACAGTTTGGTCAAGTCAGACTAGATACCTTTTGAATACTCACAGGTATCTCTACAGCCCATGAAATAGAAAGCTATTTTACATATAAAAGAGCCGTGGCAATTTTTTTTCCTGTTGGTAGATCAATAAAGTGAGTATCAGAGATACAGTTAAAAAAAAAATCTTTGATACACCTAGCTCAGTAAATGTGAGTTTTCTTCAGGGGCTTCCTTTTTGCACACTTACCCACTTCCCACTCCTCCTCAGCAGCTGCCACTTCAGAGGTTGTGGACAAGCCCAACTTTTGTGATATTTGAACTGAAACTGAAACCTCTTTAGTGTCCACTACTCTGACCAGCCTATTACTCAAAACTTGTCTCAGTTCATCCAGTTCAATTTTGGCATCCTTCCTGCCAGCAGCTGGGTGCAATGGGAAAAGGAAAGCTGAAGGTCACGCACACCATCTTCATTCTGTTGATTTTGTGGGAGGTGGACAGGGAGGGCTTGTTGGAAAGTCCCTTGGAGGGAGGGCAAAGGATCCAAAATAAAAATTCCTCACCTAAAAATTGTTTGTTTAAAAAAATAAAGAAATAAATAAATCAAGCTACAGTTGGAATATTACAGCAATGAGTCCACCAAAGAAAATAAAAAATGGTTATTTTGTAAAGTTTAATAGTATACAAGAGAAAAAGGTTTCATTGTTAAAGATATATTATTTTCAGCTACAGAAGTGCTCACTTCCACATTTAGGGTGTAATTAGGCAATGCTATTATTTTTCCAAATCTCTGTATGATACCAAAATAATTTCCTATCAAAAAGATCACTTCCTCTCATACTGTTTGTTAGCAAAGCAGCACAGCAAAAAAGTTTTTAATCAGAACTTCAAAGATTTTAGCCTTAAGGAGACATGTCATGCCCATCTTTACTGATAGTTATTCTAGATCTTGCATTGGAAATACAGGTAAGAACAGCATCTTGCATTAGAGCAATGACAATTTCACCCTCAGAAATAATCCATAAATTAAAAAAAAACCCCTCTAACCAAGGCCTAATAAAGTTCCCCCCCAATTTTATTATATAAAGGTTTTTCTAAAGCCATATAACACACCTGCACCACAACAGTATTTTAATAGATAATGCTGACACAGAAGAATAAATGAAAGGACAAAAGCAAGTTACAGGCATGCCTCTGCTATGGATTGCAGCAAAATAGTTTGGAAATCTCCACATTTGAAGCACTCATTTGGTGGTCTGGCCACCGAAAGCGAGTGAAACAGAAATTGTTACCTAATTGAAGTCTGTTGCCCTGAACAGTTTGCCAAGCCCTGACCAGGCACAGCCAGCTTCCAGAAACCTATTTCCACTGCCACTCTCCTCTTCCAGTCATCGGATTAAGGGGCACAGCTCAATTCTCTTCCACAGCTACAGAACAGTCTGAATTTCGGTCAATGTCTGGTCATCAGAGCACAACGCTCACCCCCACTTGGTGCTTTCAGTACTAGAGCTGCCTGTTACTTTCACGGCCAGAATGTGTTGGAGCACATTGCATCTCCTTCATTCAGTCATAGACTTCTTCAACTCCAGGCACTGTGTGTGCTCCCCACTCAGCACAAGCCTTTCAGCCTCCCTGCCAGGTGACATAACTGGAATAACAAGCAAGGCCTTGCAGCAATTTGTTCCAGAGCTTCTGGCCCTAAGAAAAGCAGGATGAAGTTCCTACCGAGAGTAACTATCATTCTGCACTAGATGAATGGTTGAAGTTTGCTTGTACTGAAAACTACGTATTAGAACGTAGGAAATAATTGCCTTCCTGCAATTAGCTGCATCCTATATTAATGTACAGGCAAGTCTGTCCCAGTACAAACAAACAAATTCCTGTGCAGAAAATGGCATAGCTTGTGTTAGCACAAGGGCACGAGCAATGTCTTTCCATAGCCTGTCAGAACACCAGCCAGCAGTGCCAACACAAACACATGGAGCAGCAGCAAAAGCTTCCCTCCTCTCAACCTGGCAAAGTCTATAGCATTGCCCAATTCCAGGCTGCCTTCAACTTAAATCAAAACTAACTGACACCCCACATCTATTTAATTCTGTTGATGTACAGAGAACCCTTTAGAAAAGGCTGCCCCAAGGAAACAAGACGATCTTCCCTTTGCTCCAGAGTTCTCAAAACATGCCAGCCAAGAGGCTATGAAACTAAGAGATTCAAACTTATTAGAGACATCTGTCATTTATACTCAGAGACTTCTTAAACACACAACTAGATTCCTGAGTGAAGGTATGGCTTAAGAGATTATTTTTTTTAAAAGCTCATTAACAAGCTAACTAAACACATTCTGTTGTTTACAAAGCTCAAAGATATGTAAGTGGACTTGCCTAGGCAATCAAAGAAGGTCACATAACCGGGTTGGCTGCACAGTATGTCATTAAAAACAGTCCTAACAAGGCAAGAGTAATAGTTTGTATGAGACCCCCAAGTGCACAATTAGCAGTAGAGCAATAGGAGCTGCTGTGATACACACTGTCTGTGTTCCACTGCAAATTTTTCAGCACAGAGATGATTTCAGTAGATTTACTAAGAACGCTGTGTACCTAGAGCTCCATGTAAATGCTTATTAAGCAACTATTTTTATACAATACACTGGCTGTCTATTGAAAACAAGTTTTCTTAAAAACACAGTTTTCTAAAGCAGAGCAGAACAGCTTCTCTGTTTATAAACCTCCATGTCTCCCAATCTCTCCTGGGGCTTACTGGCACTAAGAGTACAGGATACAACCGCTACACCTACTGATGAAGCATGAAACTGAATAAAGGAATCTATTCAAACTCTGCTTACTCAACATAAATGCTGCATATTTCAAAGGAGGGGTGGAGAGAGGAAAAAAACCCCAACCAATAGGACACCATTGGGAACTAGTTTTGTTCCTTTTCTTCCCCCCTTCTCATGTTTATGTACTATTTGAGCCTATGTCACTTCTCTTTTGCATGAGTTCGTTATTATTTTGAATGTGTTCAACTCTTGAGAACTGAAGTAAATTGCTACTGAAACACGCTGTCATTCTTACACGCAAAATACAGCTGTTCTTTCATTCCAGTTCTAAACTGTTTGTACCCTTTTTCTCTTCCTACTAATGTACCTTTCACTGGACTAATACAGTTTTGGACTGCAAAATACCTTCATAACTTTGTAGAGATAAGTACATCATTCCCACAGTTCTTCCATCTCACCAAACAAAGAATTCAAAGTATATGTGACTAACAGAAGCACTACTGCAGTAACACTACAGCAGAAATTGGAGAAATAGTTGCAGGATAATTTATAAGGGCTACTTCTAGAATACACCAGCTCCTCTTCCATTTAGAAAAAAGATGCATCATAGACTCCCCTAGTACCAAAAGTGGGTATCATACACACACATCCCATGCCTGTGTTGACTGGTTTAGAAATGGTACAAGTTTGTCAAGAGACACCACAGCACAGCAAATGGAATTTAGTAAGAGGCAGAAAGGGATTATTCAAACTACAACATGGAGAAAAGAAAAAACAGACAACAGCTGACTCAATTACCAGTTCCAGGAAGTTAACTTTACATTTCTCTCAAACTCAGTTAACTGGACTTTTTATTATTATTTAAAACACTGCAGCTTCTTTAATCCATAACAGTTTGTATACATTACAAAGTTTGGCCTGAATTCCTCAGACTGCAAGTAATGTTCTTCCCATGTTTCCTAGCATATCTATTACTGACAGGGCTTGATAATTAAGCTAGCACTTTTGAAATTGAAGTCATACTCTCATTTAATAGAAAGTATAAGCTTAATTAAGCTTAAGTAAAAGTTAACAAAACTGAATTTTTCACTTGTGTGGGGAAAAAAAAAAAAGCTTAACCAAAACAGAATAAAGTTGGAGGGAATAAATCAGATGTAAATAAAAGAAATCACATTCACATTGGCAACTTAAAAGAATGCAGCCACATTCACAAATGTAACCAGATGTTTAGTACATTAATCAAGGCCCTGCTAGTGCAGGATGGTTGGGCAATAGAAGGTTATCTTTTCATGCTGACCTCCGCTTTAGTCCAGGAAAGCACATGAACCTTTTTCCAAGTAAGATTAGCAAAATAATGTCCATCATCACAAGCATTAACTAACCTCAAACCGACTGTACCTTTACACAGACACAGAATAGTTATCGTCCAATAAGCAAATGCTATTAGGTGGCTACTGCACGGTAACCCTCCCCCAAAATCATAATCTCTGATATGTTATTACGCATAAAGACCTTCACTAATAATCTTTCAAGAAAGTTCCCTTTCTCATCCTCTAAATATATTTACATAGCAGAAAAACAGGTTCCTAGTCCTGTAAATGGGTTGGGTGCACAGAGGGGGAGTTAAGGACAAAATCAGGACAAGGAAGTAAGTAAAAAGCACATGGAGCACCCGTGTTATGCTACTGCTCATAATGTCAACTTCAAGTAATATTAATAATAATAACAACCCTCCTATCTGGTTACCCTTCTCTGGATATACCATCCCTACAATTAGTGCCCCCAAATTTCTTGAAAGCGTGGGAAAGAAGATAAAGACAGCAGCTATTTTTAAACTTGGTTTCACAGTGCATTTGACAGAACCTGCATCTGCCCAGCTTCCTTATATACTCAACCTGTCTTCTGTTCTGGATACAGTAACTGTCCCCCATTTAAAGGAAAATTATTGGTGCAAAGCAACCCAAACTGTAAAGCGTATGTCACTTGTGCAAATTGAGAAGGGCCACAGAGCTACTCTGCTTGACCCAGTTTGATCTGTCCCCTTCATGACATACCATATGTTTTGAGAACTTTTAACAGAGAGACCTAGGTCATCGATTGGTACTTGGAGGAGATTTCAGAACCAGTCCACCAACTTCCCAAGAAGTGTTTCCAATTCTGCAAGACACCACAGACGTTGTGTGGATGTTGCTACACTGCTGACAGTTTCTAGCCAGTCCAGCCATGAGTTGGGAGATACGATGTCAGAGGATGGAAGATGTGAGACGCCACAAATCGAGGGCCTGAAACAGGCTGTTTCCTAGTTTAAAAGCTAAAACTATAATCGATGTTCTCAAAATTCCTCCTAAAGCGCCAAACCCAAACGCCTCTTGTTTCGATTCGAGACCAGAACTTGATAAAAGGATGTTCAGGGGTTCCCCCCTCACGTTCGCGCGCCCCGTGACAGCGAGAGAACTTTTCCCCCCGCTCCAAAGTCCCGAGCTCAGCCGGGGCCCGGCCGGCAGCCTCCCAGCTGGAGGCCCGGGACTCTCCGCGCTCCGCCGGAGATCCGACGCGGCGGAGAACACCGCCGGCAGCCGGTGACACCGCCTCCCGCCCCCACCGCGCCGGGCGGGCAGGGGCAGCGGTGGCCTCTGTCACCCTCCCGGCCGGGGAGGGGCCGCGGCTCCCAGCCCGGCGGAGGCGGGGAGTCCCGCGGGCCGTGCCGGGCCGTGCCGTGCCGGGCGGACTCACCCAGCGCCACCTGGCAGGCTCTCCGCAGCTGTCCGTGGGGGGGCCGCTTCGCCTCCTTCTCCGCCAGGATCTTCTCCAGGGCCCGCGACACAAACATGCTCTTGGTGCGGGCGTCCTGCTCGCGAGCCGGGGGCTGCATGGCGGGGCTGCCCCGCCGCGAGGCAGGACGGGTGGGGTGGCCGGGGTCGGCGCTCAGAACCCGCGGCCGCGCCGCAACCCCCTCATCCGGAAGAGACGCGCCTCCTTCAGCGGCCGCCACCGCGCCGCCGACGCCCCCGCCCCCGCCCCCGCCTCGGGGGGGTCCCGCTGCTTCCGGGAGGTTTCCCGCCAGTTTTTGGCCGCTTCCCGCCGCTTCCGGGGCGTTTCCCGCCAGTTTTTGGCCGGTTCCCGCCGCTTCCGGGGCGTTTCCCGCCCATTCTGGGAGGTTTCCCGCCAGTTTGTGGGCGTTTCCCGCCGCTTCCGGTCGGTTGCCCGCCGCTTCCGGTCGGTTTCCGGCCACTTCCGGTCGGTTGCCCGCCCTCTTCCTAGTGTTTCCCGCCACTTCCGGTCCGTTGCCGGTCGCTTCCGGTCGGTTTCCCGCCCTTTTTCTAGTGTTTCCCGCCGTTTCCGGTGCGTTTCCGGCCGCTTCCGGTCGGTTACCGGT
>WUAM01000160.1:3136591-3206573 GCA_024336885.1 Actenoides hombroni | reverse complement strand
CCCGCCGCCACGGCGCCGCAATATTGGCTCCGTCACGTGACTCGGGCCCGCACCCCGCCTCCCCGTGAGGACCTCCGGCCCCTCCCGCCCAGCCGGACGCGGCGGGGGGCGGGCGGGGCGCGCGCAGGGGGCGGGGACAACGGAGGGTGTCCCCCTGCACGCGCAAGGGCGGGGACAGAGGCGGGTACCGCACTTCGCTACGGCCCCGCACCTCGCTGGCTGCAATGAATTAACCAAGGTCACCGCCCTGCCGCTTCGCCCCCCGCCGCGCTGCCGAGGCGGCAGCGATGGGCAGCGGAGGCAGCGATGAGCAGAGGAGGCAGCGATGAGCAGAGGAGGCAGCGGGCCGAGCCCGCCCTGTGCCGCCGGCTTCCCCGGGACACTCCCGCGGCTCCGCGCGGGCTCCTCCCGGCCTGTTTACAGAAGAAAAAAGAGCTCCTTCCCCTGTCCCTACACTTTCGAAACCCCCAACGACTAAGTTGGTTGCTGTCGTGCAAAATGCTTCAGTGGGTACCGGTCTGTTGCGCCCCTGGTGCGAATTTCAGCATCAGTAGGACTTGCAAGCACAGGCACCGCTGCTGTTAGTTGCAGGAATTCCATTATAATCACTGAAAGGGAAGTCATGTTAATAGAACACTCATTTTGATAATGCTTCTAATCTAAGCACCTCAACAACTGCATGATGCCCGGCAACTTTCACAGGACGAGTGCTGTGAAGACACCCTGAAAAATTACATGTGTGACAGATGTCCCAGAATTTGAGTCTCCTCTTACAACCTTATGCCCAGTTGTGTCTTCTCCCTTCACCCATTGGCCTTACACCCCAAATCATATTCTGGAGTCTTTGAAAGCCAGTATGGACTTTGGAAACATACTGTAGAAGTGATTTACTGCATTACAGCCTCCACCATAACCTGGCAGCCAACACTGGAACACAGTCATCTCTTCTGTGTTGTTCCAAAGTGGACTATATCAAATTAAGCACATCTAACTGAGAATACAGGGGCACATTAGATTGTCTAGATTGTAATTTTATTTATGTCCAAAGCAGTGGGACTTCAATTCTTTAAAATGTCATTAATGGATCCTTAGTGTCAAGCTGTCAAGAGCTTCACTTACTGTCCTAGAAAGCACTGACAAAGGCTCCAAACCCAAACGAAACAGAACATTAGTTTCATATTATTTACCAGGGAAAACAGGCAGGTCTGCTGTCCAAACATTTCTGTGGACTAGTTCACATATAGCTGAGGACTCCACTTGTATGAAAAATAGGCGCTAGAGGATGGGCAATCAGAAATTATACCACTGCTGGATAATGAACCAGTGAAGGGCCTCTGCCTGGAAATTATTTTTACAGTTTGTTAGTATCTGATGACTTGGGTTTTCCTTGGAGATCAGCAGTTCAAGTATGGGTGTGAGGTGAGCGTGATTTCATGGCTCCTCATTAAATCACAATTCATCAGGGTGCAACTGCATCAAAAACGTGCTAGTTATATCTGTTCTCTTGACAGTAAGAATATGCTCTGCCTCTTCAGCTACCAGAAAACGTCCCGCATAATAAACAGTGAGACACTGTTGTAAGGTTAAAGTCCTCTGTGAGTTTGTCAGCTGAAGCTGCCATAAAGCAACTGGCTTGAACTTTCCTCTGCATTAAGTGAATAATGTCCATGCTGAATGAACCACTATTCCCAGGCTGAATCACAGAGATGTGAGGCTGGGAGGCACTTCAATAGGTCATTTAGTCCATCTCCAAGCACAAAGGCAGAGCGATACCTCTTCATGAAAAGCTCTAATAGAGGCGATTCAACAGCTTTTCAGTTAGTTGCCTCCAGTGTTTCGCTAACTATCCAATTAGGAAATTCTTCCTAATATCTGGTCTGGATGTTAACTGCTATCCATTAGCAGATGGAAGGACTTTATTATCATGGTGATAGAAATACCAGAAATATAGAGACAATTAATGTAGAAATGAGGGTATTCAGTGTTTGTTTGTTGTTTGTTTTGTGGTTTTGTTTTGGTTTTTTTTTTAAATGAAGACGTTTCCAGATTATGACTATAGTTTTGTTTTTGTTTTCTACTGAAAGTGTCTTACAGTCTGGGTCTGCCCCTATTTTATGTGAATTTCTGATCTCCTATACAAAAGACATTCCTGTTAATGTATAGATGTCTAATTTCACTCTTCTTGTAGCCTCGGTAACATAATTGCTTTTACACTCAGAGTAGATGCCACCCTCATGCTTTGTGCTGACAATTTCATTGCACCATAGAGTGAACCCATGTAATGTATGCTTCTTTAGTAGCTACTACCTCCATTAAATATTTCACAATGCTGAAGTAGCCCATATTTTTTCCTGGTGTTTTCCTGGCAGGATTCAGTATGCTACTCTCTTCAAATAGTATCAGCTGTGTAGTCATTTTATATGTTTGCTATTTATTTTTAAAGTATTGTACACATCTAGAAGCATTGGGTATTAAGTCATTATGTGGTCTAGCATTTTGCATGGGGTATCCAGTTCAATGAGATATTTCATAATAGCCTTTGGTTTTGCGAACATCTTAAGTTTACAAACCCTATTTGTATATCTTTGCATGCCTGTGATCACTGAAGTGTGCCATTTCTGAGAAAACTTCTTTGGGAATCAGGGGTTGGAGACATGGTTTACATGCCAGATGGTCCAGTTCATTTGCATTAAAGACTAAAATGCAGATAGTTGTCATGGGGTTGAATCATAGTTTTCAAAACCTTGTCCCCAAAAGGCAAAGTCTGAAAAATGGGCTTTTCAGGTTAATGCTGATTCAGTGTGTCTCTGGGAGGGAATTGGGAAGGTGACTTGCTGTGCATCTCATGACTCAGCTGCCTTCTTTAATTCCTACTCCCAGCTCCGCTGTAGCTCTGCTATACCACAGGCTCTCAAATCCTCTCCACAGAGTGTCTCACTGCCTGTCTTACTGACCAACCAACATCTAATTTAATTAGCTCTGTTCTGAAGGGCAAGCAATTCAGTATAAACCTTAAGAGCCTCATTACTGACAAAAAAAGTGACAAAAAGGAACAATATCAACCTTCTTTTGGCTAGTTTATTTTAGCATGACCAAAATAAGAAAAAGTTTAATATGTCTCCCTGATAATGCCTGTCTATTAGAAAGGGAGCAATGGAGAAATAGGACACAAAGAAGTGAGAACAGGATTGCCTGTCACAGAGTCGAGTACTGACATTGAGAGCTTAGAAGACAAACTGATTGTGCTTGGGCTCAAGAGTCATTTCATTTCGGTGCTGAAATCTAGTCTCGGTATAGGTAAGAATATGCCTTGGGGAACATGATGACCAAGTTAGAATGGAAGACTGGGCTGCTAAAGGTTAACCAGTAGTCAGACTTGAGTGAAAAATAGTCATGTTGAGAAGGTGACAGAATGTTATAGCTTCCACTAAACTAAGTTTTTATTCATAGTAGTAATGGTAAGGAAATGAGACCTATTTCTTGAAAAGCTATGAGTGCAACCATAACAAGATAAAATGTGTTGTTAAGAAAAGGAGCAGAAAGCCCAAGAATTAAGGGATGGTTATTGAAAAAAGGGGACTTTCATTCTCATTTACACTAAGGACTATTATGTTTATTTACCTTCTTACGGATGGGTCCTTTATATACTCTGAAGCTCCCAAAGAACCTCACCTTTTATTATTACAGATAATGTTCAGGTAAGCCTCAGGTAAGCCGTAAGTGTGCACAGTTGCCACAGTTGACCACACTGTTTTTTCAAACACACAGGTTTATCCAGCACAGCCTGAGAAATGCATCTGTACGAGATATGTTGTCAGAGCTAACTGGGTATAGCCTGCTCCTTGATCTACTAGTACTAACTTCTGAAGCTGTACAAGGAACAGCCTCCTCCCTTCTCTCATGAACACTGGGCCCCAGGCACAGTGGCAGATGGTTCTAATTGCTAACCTTTTTTTTTTTTTTTTTCAGAAATATAGTTTTTCCCTTGATTAGGCTTAATGCCTCCCTTTGTTTTTCGTATGATCATGCATAATCAATATGCAGTAAACAGCTTGTCATCTGTGCTAAACTCTCTCCTTGCAAGTACCGATGATCTCACACTGCCCAGGAGGTCTGGAGTATAGACAGAATCTCTATTTTCCTTCTCTAAATGCTGGTGAGAGATCTTTGTATACTCTTGAAATGTAATGATGCACTGCAGGTCTTGGGTAGGTTGAGGGGCTGGACACAGCAATACCCTGCTCCATTTGGGTGAACAGGCAGAAAAGACACCAGTAATGAACAAAACCTGTGAAGAACGAGAGGGTGTAATACCTTGCTAGTTGCATCTGTCTTGTTACGTGCAACAGGAGTTGGAAACGAATCATGATCCTTCTTTCTTGTAGGTGCAGCCCACTCAGCAATAACCTGACATCCCCAAACCAAGGGATTCGTGGAAGATGACACAGGATGTAGTATTTGTGAGAAAACAGAACAAAAGAAAACAAAAAACCATCTTTCTCAGAGAAGAGAAAACTAGAAAAGCCAAAAACTAATAAGAGGTTTTCTGTGAGTCACACTAAGATGCAGATGGGCCTTGAGAATGACAAAAAACCCCAGAAACTGAAATAAGGGCTCATAATGCTTTTTTAGTTTTCAGTTTTCCAGGCTGGTCCAGTGAGTTGAGGAACTGCCAGCAGCTCAGTGCATCTGTGTTTAATTCCTCTAGTCCTAGAACATCAAAATACACTTTTCTCACAATAACTTGAGATGCTGCAGCATGTTCAGCTCACTCCAAGTGCAATGATACCAATTCTTGTTTATCAGTTGGCAGTAAATGGTACTAATGGGCATGACTTCATATAAGGAGGGAAAGGTTAATATGAGAAGCAGTGAATGTCAGGACAATTTACTTCCAGGCGAGCAGCATTAAACTGATATCCTGGAGTTCATGTTTCTGCCGTGAGGCTTAACATACCACACTGCTCTGTTTCTCTTGGCTGAAGGGATCAGCTGTTATTATCAAAATGTAAAGTTCTAATCATGTTGGAACTGCCTGTTCTCTGGTCTTGCATATGTGATAGCAATGCTTCCCCTCCAGCTCTCTCACTGTTTTCTAGAACTCATTCAGCTGTATATTTTAATTTAATTTCATTTGAGTTTTCTGATTGTTTGGGTTTTTTTTAAAGGAACTGGTACCAGATCATCAACTGAGGTAAAATATACATATGGTTTTGTGTCCCTTGTACAAATTTGTTGTTCACATCTAATATCTGCAGTAAAGAGCAAGCACATTTCTCTGGAATTTAGTTGCTGACTGTTAGAAAGACAAGTTCTGAAGCCAGCTGTGTAGTGTACATGGGAGTCTACTTAGTGCTAAATGGGAATCCAGTGTTTGGTTCATTGTACTGATACATCACACCTCCACATGCTAGTATTTTTTAGATGCATATTTTTCAAATATGCTCACAATCATAAATACGACTGCAAAAACAGTCCCTCAAGAGCTGCTCACATTTGCTGTAGCTGTCTATACATCTGATTCTTTTTTCACTTACATTAGTGTAAGTCAAAGGTAATTCTACTGTTATTAGTGAAATTACACTGATGCAGAAGTGACATAACTAAAAGGCAGATAAGGCCCTGAATCTTTTTTGAGGGATGCTGACTTAGTTATTGACACAAAACCCCTGTAATTACTGTCAGCAGCATTGCAGAACTAATTAAGCAGCAGAAGCGCTTCACATATTGTCAGCCAAACTATCAGTTCTGGCTTGGGCATTTTTATTGTGGGACAGAATTAGTTTTTGTTTGAGAAACAAAATGGATACAGGCTAGTTTTTAGGCAATGGATTGAACAGACAATTTTACAGAGGTTTGTTTTTTTTTTAAACTGGTATGTCAAGAAAAAACAATTGTCTTTCAAGTCATAGAGTAGTATCTAAATTCCTAGGGGTAGGGTTACAACTGTAGGGCTATGGTTTGGACTTAAAAGAGTCAAGAGCCAATACCAGGCTTCAGTTACAATTTGCTCTTTGGCTGTTAGTGGTAGATGAAGAACATGAAGTCGGTGGATGGCAGACCCTCCTATTTAAAGTTTGAGTTATAGGTAGGCTTGAGTTTGAGCCTTACTGAAGTTAAAGAGCCGTTATCTATGGACTTTCACTGAGAAACAAACACTCTTACTGGGAGATGGAGTCTGTCTAGTTTTTAAACTATTTCCCCCCTCCCCCCTTACGATTTGTAACAGCATCATTACTGTGTTTAGGATTAGGGTTGTGGAAGTTAGATCTGGAGGATAAGGCACTCAGAGGTGCTTTGTATTATTAAGTTGAGGTTCAGAGTTAGGGAAAACCTTAGGATCTTGTAAGAGAGAAAAGCAACTGTCAGACCTGGTCTCCAAGCACCTATTTGGCTAAATTTAAGGCAGGAAATGTCAGTAGGTATTGAAGTATATTTAGTTTTGTCAAGGGTTGACTTCAGGTCAGGATTCTTGTTAGGATTTCAGCTCACTGGGTTTTTTGTTAGGCCTATTCTACAAGGACAAATTTGCATTAAACAAGGACTGGTATCATCAGTGGCTGCAGATATAGGATTGTGAGGCTGAAATCAGTTGCTTTCTTCAAGTTAACAGAAGAATCAAGAATAGCTTTAGGCTTCAGATTCAGGTTAACCTTTGGGTTCTGACTCCTTAAGAGAGGTTAGACCAGAGTCTATAACAGGTCTCTGCGTTCACAGTAGGAATCATGCCACCATGCCAATTACATTATTCTTTGGAGATGATAAAGGTCTTTTCTTATCAATAGAATTACAGGCAAGGTAGCCTTAGGGTTAGAGTTCAGCCTTATCAAGGGAGATGAATTAAGGTTCAGCCTTAAGAGTTAGAAAGCACTGGTTACATTAAATTTACAGCAGGATCTATTGGGATAATGCAGACTGTGTTCAGTTTTAGAGGGGGATGGAGATGGGCTTCCTCCTTAAGTTTAACATAACAGTCAAAGTTAGGACTGGTGCTAACATTTGGAGCAGGGTTCTGATTCTCTTGAGTATACAAGGAGTTATTCAGAAAGGTATTAAAAAAGTAGATGAGACAAGTTTACCATTGATATCATCAGGTGTTGAAGAACAATTGTTTTTCAGATTACTATAGGTCACTAGCTGAGAGCGAAAAGTGAGGTTAGATATAGGGCTAGAATTAGGGTTTGTCATGGTTTAACCTCTGCTGGCAGCTAAACACCACATGGCCATTCACCCATGAGGAGGAAGAAAAAAGGGGGGGACCCCAGGGGCTGAGATAAGGACAGTTTAATAAAACAACACAAAAAGAGAAGAACACACCAGTACTAGTGATAGTACTAATGAAATGATAGACAAAGCAAGTAATAGGTGAAAAGACTCTACCTGGGCCCAAGATGACAACTTTCCCTGCTTCAGCCACACTGAAGCAAGTTGAAAAGAGGCAGCCCCACCCCAAGCCAGCCCTCCCCTTATATAGGGGCAGGACTCAGTGTGGGATGGACTCTCCCATTGGCTTGCTCAGTTGTTTACCTTGGCTGTGGCCCCTCCCAACTGCTTGGGCCAGCACCTCCTTGTGATAATTAACCCAAACCAAATCCAGGACTGGGTTCAATAATAAATTTGCTAGGAAAGTTGAGATAAGATCAAGCCTTCATTTACTGCTATAAAATAAGAGATGTTTGGAGAAGTAGTATTAATTTTGTGGAGGAGAGGATTGCTTGCTTGGAGTTATTGCCCAGGATGGTGGAGCTTAGTTTAAATATCAGTAAGATGATCTCTTAAATGTCCAGGAGACTGCATTTAGTGCAGGGGCTGGAAGATGAAGAGGGACTTAAAGTTTTCCATATAGTAATTCTGAGCTAAAGTTAGGCCTGAGCTTGCAAGGGACAGCTGAGGCTAGTCCTAAGTTTAGGTTGTTAAACTGTTGTAAGTCTTCAAAAACAGAAGTAGTTTGGTGACTCACACCATTTTAGCAATTCCTATTATGCATGGCACCAATTTTAAACCAAAAGAAAGTCAGTCATCCATGCCCAATGGAACCTCTTTCAGGAAACAGTTTTGCACCTGCAGTATAATCCGAAAAAAAACCCTGATATGCCATTCCTCACTGGGTGACATGTGCTGGAAATATCACTATATAGAAAATCTAGGCATCTGATACAGATTATAAAGTTTCTTTTCTAGAAGGGGGAATAAAAATTATAAGGTGTTCATTGGTCCCTAGCAAATTCTTTGGACTTGCCCCAGGAGAGTACAATGGATCCTGTATGTTGCATGCAGTTTGTTTATGGGACCTGCTCTTTCTGCTTGACTTCTCTTCAGTCTGTTCCATTTTCTCACCAGTTTGCTTTTGTATTACTTTTAATGGCCTAGGAAAACTTACTGTTCCCACTTTACTCACCAAAAGAGCACACCTGATAAGAATCTATAGCTTATCCTCACAAATGTAAGAGAACAGGAAATTTGAGGAACTGCAATGTGACCTGCAGCAGTCCTCAAAGGGAGATTAAACCCTTTCAGCAATGCCAGAGTTTACAAAACCTATGGGATGAGACAGCTCCCCAGCTGAGGGCTTTCCTCAGCCCCAATAAAAGTAACTCAGAAATACTAGTGTTTGTGTCACAGCAAGGCACTCACCCCCGTGATGATATTCTGCCTGGGTTGGGGTCCATGACAGAGAATAGCAGGTGTGTTATTTATATGCTTTCCTACTTATTATTGGCCTGTCTCTCATTTGTTTGGGCTATTTCAGGTTTGCCACTGTGCACACGTGTCAGGGATCACATGCTAGGAACACCCATCTGGAACACCCACTCACAAACCAGAATCACTCTCATTCCTGTTTTCTTGAAATAGAACTCTCTTCCTCTTTGTTTCTTTCGTTTTGTTTTTTTTTTCCTCTTTCATAGAAATTTGAGTATTCTTAAAATATAAGCACATTCCTTGATAAGTCAGCTAAAAAGGAGTTAGCAAGCAATTGGGTATCAAGGCCAAGGATACGCGAATCAATTGTACCAAACTAATGAATTCATTAGATCAAAGATCTCTTGAGGATTCAAGAAAGAAAATGTGGGAGAGGTGAAGAAGAGTTCTTTTAAAAATCTGTAATTCAAAAGACAGTGCAACACCATGGATTTACACCATGGGAGATTATGACCTTTCTTGCATTACTTACATGCAAAAAAGGCTAGGCTGGGTATTACTGTGAGGTGTTCCCTGAGGCCATCTCATCTCACTGGATAATATTCCTGGCACACATAACTGGAGACAGTTAATTCCTAGAAGGCATTTTCCATGCTCACTTAATATAAGGAGAACTGCTGCAGAAAGATGGGTCAGTTTTGTGTGGGATCTTGTTGGAGTGTCACAAGTTTGCATATGAACCCACACAGCCAGATTGCTACTGAATAAACAGTGGTGTCTGCATACAATATTGGCCTTGCAAAAGGCTCAGGTGTTCCTTCTCATCCCTGCCTGTTTGAAGCAGCGCTCACTGCTAAAGAAACTAGCTCTTGCTCATGTATTTAGATAGTTTTACTTTGCTCAAGTGTAATACATGTGTGTGTCTCTAGTTTGTATTTTATGTCGTGTCATGTCTTTTTTTAACACAGTTCACAAATCAGCAGGATTGACCCAAAAGTCAGCTAGAAAGTATGCTGCAGATTGCACTGTTACCCAGGCAAAGTGGTTTAGCGTGTCCTTAAACAAGCCATCATCAGTTGTTGTGAGGCAGTCATGGAAATGGAGGGCCACAGACAGTCTTGTGGCTCCTATTCAGAGGCCACGCAGACTAAACCATTTAGTCTCATTTGCACAGAACTCTCAGAACTCCTTTTCAATATTCACCCTGAGAGCAGTGTGCATTTAACTGGAGAAAAGCACTGACCCAGCTAACAGAAAGTTTCCCTACAGCTTCTTGACTAGAATGTTTCAAAAGCTGCAATTCAGTGGTATAGGGAGGGATCTGCCTGCATCTTTGCAACTAATGCTACAAAAATGCAATGACCTAAAGGGTATGAAATGAGAATAAATTCCATTCAAGGTTGTGACAGGCCGACAATCCACAGCATGGCCTGATTTTGTAGGGTCCACAGGGATCGCACAGTGCAGAAAGGAAAAGCTTGCACATTTTTTTAAACACTTTATGTCCTTTTTATTCTCTACTTGTGCCTGAACTGCCCTTACAGGTTTTCAAACCACTTCTGCTGAGTGCAATCTATTAATCCAGCTAGGGAATAGAAACATCGCCATGCCATTTAGATAACTGACTAACATGATTAGTTTGAATTTCAAACATCATTTGTCAGATGGAGGCATTGACAGAAAGTGAGAGATAGAAAATGATCTATGGACAGCATATATATATATATATATTTTTCCCCTCACAAGTGTATCATCAGGAAAACCATGGTTCGCAAATCGCCGTTCTTCAGGCATCGTAAAGAAAACCACCACGTTATGGAATCAATACATGGAGTGAAAACCAAGCTCCCAAGCCTGCAGAAAACAAATAGAAGAATTGGAAAGACTTGTCTAGAATCGCATCTACTTGGGAGCATTCTATGGAAAGAAAAAACCAGGCAGCACCCATGAGCAAAGCATTCCCTCTGACTTACTAACTTTGCTCCTAGCTCTTACTGATGTCAGTGTGAGGTTACAACTAACTGGCTCTTTGAGAATCAAGCCTGATCATAAACACTGGTCATAAACACTGTTTGAATTTACCCTAACAGTTAGATGTCATAGCACCGAGAATTTTGTTGCCTTTGAAGCATTGTTGGTAGCTGGGAACACATCTTCATTTGACTTACTGTAGCGGGTCTGGCTGAGCTACTTTTCCCCATCCAGCCGACGTGAAAGGGGCAACATGCACTGTTTCGATTTTACCGTTGTTTGCCTTCCCAATCGCGGTCTGGGGATGCTTTATGGTTTTTTCCCCCTACCGTTAACACTTGCTACAGCCGCTTCTCTTCACTTGAGGGCGCTAAATGCGCAGCTGCGGAGCGGGACCGCCCGCCTGGGGCTCCCGCGGTACAAAGAGAAAAGGGACTATCACGACACCGGAAAGAATTCCGTTTAGTTACACGTATTAAAATGATGAAGTCGTGGGTGCTGCAGGCGGGAAGAGATTCACAGCAGTTGGCCATGTGCTGCTGTCTGCTGGACCTCATCCCGGAGCTGTGTCCTCGCTGCCTCGTTGTGAGCGATTCCTCTGCCAGAGTCAGCTCATTCAGCTAAACAGGGACCTGAAGATTTTGTTTGTGTTTGCCTCTGTCGGATGTGATCCTAATGAGTCCTCCCTGTCCATATATGTCCGAATTCACAGCTACTGTTCACCTTGTTTTAGTGCTAGGACTGAATATTTAATTCAGCAGCAGGTCTGGTCCTCTCACAGCCTTAAAGAGTTCACTTCATTCAGATTATCTTTATATTCCCTCTGGTTTCTCCTTCTCAAAAGGCTTTTTATAGCAGTAATCTACACAGGAGTCCTTTTATTTTATTAATTTATTTTTTTTTTTAAAGATTTATAAGCAAAGCATCTACTTTCTGTCACTTCTTCACAATTGAATTGTCATTCAAGCTGTAAAGTACTAGCTAAACTCAAGAGGTAACAAAAGCAATATTCCATTGATGTCATAAGCAAAGCCACTTTTCATAGCTGAATCACGGATGACTAATATATTGGTCATGCTGATGTGCAGGGTGGTAGTTTAAATGTTCCTGATGATGCTCTGTAACTATTTATATGACTAGGTCTTAAGAATAATCTGGCCGTTTATTTAAAACCTTTACAGTCTGTGTGAGCTAGAAAACCACTTCCCACCATAGGTTCATGTATTTTAAACCCTCCTGTCCTGGAATTTTTCATCTGTAGCTTGATTTTATTTGCAGTGCTATATAAACGAGAATGCAACATGACAGGATGTGTTAATTATTACACATGCAAAACCAGAGCTGAATGAAGGGCTGCTGTAAACTGTGGATCCTTTCAATGTTGATTTCATTGTTAACATTTTTCTGCTACTGATTATAACACTTTAACCCCACTTCCTGGGCTAAAGGCAGGCATATAGCCCAGATGCCCCTCCCTCTACTAATTTATGCCATTAAAAAATAGATGGCTCAAGTCCCTGTGTAGTCATGCACAGACACTGCTTGGGGAAGAGTAAGTGTCCCTCCTTTATTGTGGGGCTTACTCAGTTGCCTGTCCTACTGACTGTCTATAGAAAAGAAATTTGTCCTAGAGAAGCTCGTTTCCCTCCCACTAGCTATGAAACAATGGGCTCTGTGTGGTCACCTGAATTCCCAAGTTTCACTGAAGTGGACATGAGAAGCTGGCAGGAGCTTAAGAGCGCCAAAACTGTCAGAACTGAGAAGCGTGAAGGCCCCTTATAAATGTGCTTTGACAGGTGAGAGGGTTGTCTGCATTTTTTTACCAAGCAAGGCAATTCCAGAATGTCTTTGATTATGGATGGCGAAGAAAAAACCTGTAAGGGGAAGAGGGAATGAGCTAAATCATCTGAAGATTCTGAACTGTCTTGGGTCTGCTGGGAAGAGGAAAGTGAGCTACTCCACAATGTCCTCCTATACTGCACACAGGAGAATCAGGACAGTGCTGTGAACAGTGGCTGTGTCTGGTACTGATCACAGTGGGGCACATAACCAGCAGCACAACCTTGTGCCTGCAGGAGCTGGGCAGCTCCTACCCTGGCAAATTTAAAGTCTAGGTCTCCCTGCAGGGAAAGTTTGGAAGCAAGTGATCCTTGGGGTGCCTGGTCGGGCTGCAGCTGTCTCCCTGCAGCTGATGCAGCAGCTGGTGAGCTGAGAGCGAGCAGCGAGCACAGTGCGGGCAGCAGGGCTGCGGCACTGCCCCTTGGCACTCCCGACAGCAGCAGCAGCATGCCCTTGGGTCAGCCACTGCTACTGGTAGCTGTACAAGAAAAGGAGTTCTAAAAACAGTTCCTGTGGCTCTGAATGGAAATTACTTGCTCTTTTGCCCTCTTGTTCTAAGGAGGCAGAATTTTACTTCACATTGCTTCCATGTAAGCCATGGATGGGATTAGTACTGGGAATATGTTTTGAAGATTTCCTGGCACTATTTGTTCTTTGCTCAAGACAACTTATGAGCCCAGGCTCTTGAACATGCTGTTAAGATGCTAGGACAAAGAACTGGCACAGTCACAGTCCTTGCTGCTCATCTCGCCTCAATGGTAGAATGAAAAAAAAGCATCCACCTCAATTCATTTCCAATAAGCAAGAGGTTCATTCCTTTTATAGTGACTGGCTGATTGCCCAGGTGATTAGGATCAAAGGAGAAAGCAGACTGGAAAGAAAGCCAGTCAGATTCACCAGGGAAAGGACAGGAACATTATACAATGCTGATAAAGTAAGTAGGCAATGTTGAGATCTTGGTGGCTTGAGAAACATCGGGCTAGGGCTCTTAATGCACTCGGTAAGACCACTTCATGTTCCCTTCACGTTCTGCATTACCCTCAGAAGGAAAGCTTACTATTTGAGGTCTCCATTTCTTAATTTGAATTCCTCATACCTATTTACCTTATTTTTCTGATTTTCCTCTTCCTCCTATGTAGGAGAAGCAGCCTCTGAAACAGAAGAGTATCTCCTAAAACTTGAGGCATGACACACAGCTCTGCACAACTTGAGAGAGGGGAGATGTGCACCAACTGCCTCATTCTCTGATTTCTGTCATTTTTCTCCGGCATAAAATATTGCTTGGAGAGTAGCCCATTACTGCTACTATCTATGGCATGTTGTTCTTAGTTTCTCTTTGGCTCCTGTCCCAATGTCATATATTCAAGTCTTGTAAGGCTGAAACAGGACTCTTTTTCAGGAGCTGCTGAACCAGTAGCACTTCTTTAAGTTTCTTGCAAGTGAAGTGGAACTTAAACCACTGTTAAAAATTAGAGGCTTGTCTTTGCCATATAATACCGTTCAGGCTACTAGACTTTGAGGACTTAGGGAATTTGACTGGAAGATTTTGGCTAGTAACCAAAACCTAACATATCTCAACACGCAATAATAGGACAAAATAGAAGTTCTGTGGTGACACACAAAGCCACAAACAGAACTGTTCTTGAATGTCTCCTTTGACATGTTTCTCTCTACTGCAATAAAGAAAAGGATGTACCATGATCAGAGGCATGGATGAAGGGCTTTGACTCCTATGTTATTTTCTTCTTTTTTGGAAACCTATTGAACCCTTCCAGGTGTGCAGATTTAACCTCTTCAGCTGATTTTTTTAATGAATGGAAAGTCCTCCCCAACTGTAAGCCCTGAGATAGACAGGAAAATGAAGAGTTCCCATATTCAAGATAGCTGAGAGCACTGACAAGCTGAGTGTATCATCAAAGGCAGGAGGTGTTGACGAGTGCAGGAAGGTGATTAGGTAAGCTCCTCATTCTAGCTGCTGGATGCCATGCACTTGATGCAACATACACACCAGGGAAATAATGAACATTGTAAGCTATTTTGGTACTCCATAGGAGTGTCAAAACATAAAAAGCTGAGTTTAACACTCTGAGGGAAAACTGAGGACTTGTCTTAGTTTCAAGGTCAAGGGAAATTTTAGATGCACAGTTGGGGGAATCTCAGGCAGCAATGCATCTTTCTAGCTTCAGTGATGCCACAACAGCACTATCGAAACTGCTATTGTGCCATCTTATTTCCCAGGAACCAGAAAGGACTGTTGCGTAGGAAGAACAGAAGGCTCAGAACCCAGGGGCGTGATGACGGTTTCTCAGTGCTAATCAAAGCTGGGAGACGCATTCTAAAAAGCAGCAAAAATACCTTTTATTGTTGAAGAGTTTTCTTCCCTGTGAAGTAGCTACCGCAGCCTTCTCTGAATGGCAAACCTGAACTTGGTGCTTGCACACTCCAGTGCTATGCAAACACCAGCTTTAGATACAGATTGTACTGGGTAATTTGATTAACTGGTATCACTAAGTCTAGGTGCTTCCCTTTTGTGAATAACCCAGTTTCATGAGCCATTTGTTGGATTAGGGTTTTTATTTTTTTCCCTTTTATCAATGAACAATGATCAGGTGCTTAGAAGCTTCATCAGACATTTATAATGCCCAGGGTTATTGTAGATGAAATCCTATATATGCTGTTATGGAAGGAGGTGTGCTTCAAATTACTTTTACATAGAAATTCTGATTGTTAAGCCTTAGTGGTTTATATCTTCAAATCACTTTAGAAATAATGAAATAATTAGTATTCAAATATTCACAAACTAGCACTATATGCTGATAAGAAAATATGACAGAGGAAAAAGGATCGATCAGAGTCAAGGTGGATTGTTCAATGTCTTTTTTTTTTTTTTAATTCTAAGTGGAAACAAGATGCGTATTTCTCCAAATCTGCAGTTTCTTACCTAAAAATCCCAGTATTTCAGTCTGCAAATTAAACTGCAATATGAAAATGTCTAATGTTAACAGATAGCTAAGGCCTGGATTTGAAAAGCAATTTACACCTTGGCAAATGCCATGGACAAGGTCTGACAAAGCAGGGACTGTTCAGACTATCTCCTGTCACAGCCCAGCGTGGCTTCTGCAGCCAGATGGGGCTGGACTGGGAAGTGTCACCTGGTCCCACTCTGAGAGGCTCTTCTGCAACTCCAGGCACCACAGCTTCATCTCTTACAAGCCTTTAGGAAAAGTTATTTCTTTTTTTTTGTCAGAGCTTGATTGTGGAAAAAAAAGAGTTTGAAGGGTCCAGAACAATTTCAGACAATATTTATCCCTGGTTGCTTCTGCTCCTTTTTCTCTTTAAGATTGAACTGTCTTTACAAGAAGATAAAAATGAGCCAGATAAAGACATCAGTTATACTTGTGTTTTACGCTAAATAAATCAAGCTCTCCTGCTCTTATCTTGCAGAATTGTATTCGCTTTGTTGATACAATTTCAGTATCTTTCCTCAACATCTAGCTACTGCAATTTCACTTAATTAATTGGCCTCTGCACAGTGGCTTGTATCTAGCTGGGCTCCATCCCAACTAGAAATTTGTCTCCTAGTGCAGGCTGAGCTTTCATGAGTCTGTCAAATTGCATTCGAGTCATTCGTGACAAGCTCCATAACCAAGATCCTTTTATTATCAATTAACAAGAAATAGAGTAAAATATACTTTTTTAATCTTCAAGTGCACGAGCTAATATTTGTACTGTAAAATTTCACGCTATTCATTTCATCCCCCCTTCAGTGTTCAAAGCCTTCCAGTTCTTCCAGTTCTGTTTTTTTTTGTGTGTCCACCCTGATCCTTCTCAACTGAAGATTAACCCCAGCCTTGTAGTATCCGTGCTTCAGTGATTAATGAAAATTCTAAGCAAATTCAGTTACCAAGACAGACACATAGGAAATTCCATTTGCAGCTGCCACCCAACCCCCACTTTCTTTTCAGTATTGCCCCTTTTCATTTAGCCAGCTGCTTACAGAGCTCATCATGCTGCTAGTTTCCATTTTCTCCATCTTGACTGTGTTTTCCACATTTTCCACACTTCCAGTGTATCAGATGCTCCAGATCATTGAAATCTGCACTTGCTTGGTTACGTCAGGCCTGAGTCTTTGCTTTTAGCCATGGAAATCCTGCAGACCTGACCTACCCTCTCTGCTTGAAGGCTGGTTTGTGCATTGCCTTCTTATTGTCTACTTGAACCCGTTTTTACCAGCAATGGACTCAAACCTTGCAATTTTGCAGCATCAGAGCAGTTTTTCTTTTCTACTTCAATAGGGACTCTGCAGTGAACCCACATCTGTAGTCGACACTGCACAAACAGGGAGAGTTTAGCTCTACACTGCCAGTTTGAGCTGGTATTACGAACAACTTTACCCTTACAGTTGAAACTTCCGACTCCTCATCACTCCATACAAATGTCACAACCTAAACTGCTCAACAAAAATGAGAGCTAAGGAACTAAAGGACGTAACAGAAAAATAAGATCATACCTTCTTTCCTTGTAATATAAATGAACTTTTAATAATAAAAACTTCTACCACGTTTTCCATGAGAATAACATGTACATTTCAACGTAGAACAGTGCACAGGGTGAATGCCCTTAGATTCTCTTCTATGCATCTTTAATGCTTACAGTGACTGTGTAAGTGTGGGGCAGGATCCTCACCAGGCTGGGTAAATTGCTGCAGTTCCACTGAACAGAGCTGACACAGACAAAGTGAGGATCTTGGCCTATGTGTTCTCTTCAGTTTTGGGTGTTCCTACAGTTCTTACAATACTAAGTACATTTTAAGTTGAGGATTCAGTAAAGAACCATGCATTTTTTCTTCAAACAGCAAATGGCTAGATTAACTCTTCCAAAATGAACAAAAAAGTGCATTGAAATAATGACCTGCTCCTCAGGCTGCAGTAACAACACTGAATATGCAGCAACAAACCCCTGGATCTGACAGCTGGTGACTGATGGGTTGTCCTAGTTCCCTGCAACAGGTTGCTGTAGGTCAGAGGAAATGGTTAAAAGTAAGAGATTAAACAAAACATGTTCCTTCCCCAAAAATTCTTTGTCTGTGAGTGAAGGGAGAAAGAAATAAATTAAAAAAAAAATGAAGAATCAAGTTTCAGAACAACCTGTATCCTCAAACCTGTCATAAGCCACTTTGTGTTGAAGTGTAGACCTTCATATCCAAATGGAAGAAGTCTAATTTTAGGTTTTCAGGAGGTTTGGATGGTAATAAAATAAAAACAGTTAAAAACCAAACAACATCACAAATAAAAACCCCAAACCTTTATTTTCTAGAATATACATCACTGCAAAGCGCTCCTGGATGTCCTAACTCTGAAGGGGTTTAAACGAGGCTGTGGAGAAACAGAGGAATGGTAAGATCCCTGTACACCCTTCTACTGACACCTGCTACAACCAAAATTTGTTAGGGATGGGTGGTCATATTAAGGCACTCACTCCAAAAGAACATTATTTCTGTCCTGAGACTGCTGACATGTTTCAATTAGTTTCAGCCAGTAATTTGGAAAAAATTACCGTGCTTAGGATAATACTGACAGAATGGAGAACAATTTTTCAAACAAGAAAAATAAAGTACATTATATACATGATTCCTTTTTTCTTTTAACTTAAAAGCATCCCTAATACATCTTAATAACTGTATTAAAGACTACTTAAATATTGAAAGATTTTAAATAATGTAGAATTTTTTCAGTAAACTGGGAGTAGCTGTGTAATTGCCAGCATATTGGTCCCATTTTAAACAATATAATTTTTATTTAAATCTTGTATATATAATAACATGATCGAAAACACATATTCCACTCCACATAAATAAGTATAGTTCTTCTGACCTGTTTTAAAAACTACATCTGTTCAAATAATCAGATTATAAGACTGTATCTTTTCTTTGTAAAGTTTCCTTTAAAATCCTTTACTCCCAATCTCTCCTCTTAAATAGCACTGTATTTCCAGAGTACATAATAGGGCATTAGTAAAAAGAGTTAATCAAAAACCTGAAAGCTACAGTAAATGAAATGAAGTAATGTTAAGAAGTATTATGGAATGTATACTCTGCAGCATAGAGAGATTGGTTCTCACTGGGCTGAAGTGGAAAATTCCAGAAGAAATTCTTTATGTTCATTTTATTTGAATAAACCTTAGATTGTGCTATTCGTTGTTTGAAAGTGCAGGTCAGTTCATGGAAAAGTGGTGTTTATGAAGCTGCCGCTCAAGGACACTGACCAAAATTATGCTGGCAATTAAATGGCTGCCAGATGCAGTAACAGGGAGAGAGATACGTGTCATTCTGGATTCTCTTAACCAATCCACATCTTGAAGTCCACAACTCTTAATTGGCAGTACAGACAAGTCACCAGTAAAACTGAGCTTTCTTGAAATACAATTGTCTCTTTTCCAGGCATCTGGCAAATGACAGTAAGATCCATCTCAGCTCCGTGGTGGTTGTTTAAGAGTTTCTTCAAGAAATCAAAGCAATCCCTGCACGTGCTGCAGGAGTTCAAAGGCAGATTCTCGGTGCCTGGGTCCAGCAGGTTCCTCTCCTGTGAAACCAGAGCAGTATCTCCTTCCCTCTTGGTTCAGCACCATCAGTGTCCATTAGGGTGGGTCCTCAGACAGGGCTGCTCAGAGCCAAATGCTCTAACGACGCTCTGATGTAGGTGCCTCTCACTTTTATAAATCCCCATCTGTAGGTGGCTGGCACAACCTATAGAGTCTTTCAAGCAGATGAAGAGTGTGGTATTAAATATTGTAAGGATGATAACACAACCATAGGGTATGAGAGTCAATTTCCCCTTAAGCATTCTGCAAGCTTTAGAAGCAATCTGGTATCAAGAATACCACTATTTTCTATTTTAATAATTGCAAATTTAGAAGTGTCACTAGTGATTTATTAACTGAAGCATTTACAGTCATTGTTTACATACTATTTGAGACTTCCCAGCACTCCCTATTAACTGGCCCAATTTAGGTCTTCAACAGGCCCTTTCCATTTCTTTTGGTTTAAACCCAGTTCTGAATTTTTTCCTAAACAAGAGAGTTCACCCCTCATAGAGACTGGGATACCAAACAGATGAAAGAATACATCTGCTTTTTTACACAGTTGAACAAACTTTAAGATTAGTAATCATGTTTTCAGAGAATTTTTTTAAATCACAAGATTAGCAAATTGAGGCCAGTGGTTAAAGCTAAGCACATCTTGACTGTCATTCCTATATGACTGTTTGTGGCAGCTTTTTCTTGTCTTTCTCTAGTTTACACTTGAATAAACTTAAGACTGGTACTACAGAGTTTGACAAACCTCAATGATACGAAATACAATCCTAAGAATTAACGTTAATTCATCAGTACTCCTTTTAACTTCACTCAGTTTATTTCACTTTATGATGATGATGGAACCCAGTAGGAACACGTGTATCCGAGCTTTATTGCTCTGAAATAATCCAAGTAAATAGTCCTGGAATTTGTGATTTAGCATGTACACAAAAGAAGAGAAGTGCCTCATCTTATGATTTGTTTGCAAAGCTGTTTCTTTTTGAACATAGCATGCTGTTATAGTCATAAAACTGGAAACAAAGTAATGTACGGCCATTAATGAGGCAAAATAACCATGCTGCTAAACCACTGATGTGAGACACTGGGGACATGGTTCAGGAGACAACACAGACTATTATTTTATTCCTTTCTGTAACAGCAATTACAATCCAACAGAAGGATAAGGTTCTAAATATGAAATAGTGTTCTTTTTAAGGTCTTTGAGTAAATGACCCAAGACCAGGCTGTTACAGTAAGCACCATCACAGCCTCTAAAAGTTTAAAATAATTCCCTCTAAACATTTTGAGGAGCAGATTGGGGGGTGGGGGGGAGCGGAGGGAAGGAGGGGGTGGCTTGTTTAGACTAACTCAGAAGTCTTAATGGGTCAATAAGATATCAGTGTTTTAAGGAAGTTGTCTTGACACCAAACTAACATGTTCTTTGGAAATACATTCGCTCTACCTGAGGGGATGGCACAGACTTTACTGGATCTTTTCTGACACCAATTCCTACCTGCCAGAACTGTTTTGCCTTCTTATAAACAATGCCATTAACCAGAGCAGAAGTAGTTTCTCTGATACTTGCACAGACTGTACGTATGGCCATCTAAATCATGACAATTTGTTGCTACCATTGAGGGAAAATGCTGTGTTACAGTTTATTAAACAATATTCTTTTCTCTTTGATATATGAAATTGGAGGAAATTGGCCAGAGAGAGACTTTTCTTAAAAGTAAAGGTGGTATTCTCCTGTAGAGAGAGAAGATGAACACATCTTGCCCCTGTTAGGCGTGGCAGATTTGTTTTTCAAAGCACTCTGTCTTCGAGATTACAAACATCTATAACCCTGAGCAGCTGATCTTCCTTTGGGCTGCATTACTGTACGGTTTCTCTGAGTTGAAGTGCTTGCCCTTAAACCTGCTCTGCCATAACTAAACAGCCAAGGTCTTCTAAGCACACAGTAGTATTTAGCCTATGAATTATCTTTGCTTGTCTGCCAACAGATTTGCCATTCAGGAATTCTTCTTTCTAAGCATTCCACAGAATGCTGTCAATCACTAGCTTTGCCAAATCACAGCAACAGTCCGAAGAAGATGTTTCCCTTTGATCAGTTATGTTTTAGTCAGAAAATACAGAAATATTTGAAGTTCATGATCTGCAAACTGTAAGCTGCAAAGCTGATTAATCTACAGTGCACCTAGTTTAATACAGCGAGAAAGAAAGACAGGAAATTTTTCTTTTTTTTCCACTACTGCTACTAAGGAGACCTCTGGTTATAACAGGAACTCCACAAGTGTCAGAGAAACATAAAACCAGCACTCAGTTAAAACGCATAATGCATAATAACCTACCGAGGTGCACACTGTGGCATTTGGTCCATCACTTTCAGATTCTTGGCAGAGATTTCAACCCTTGGTCCCTAAGGAAACAGAGAATTTATGGTACTGACAGTATCGATAAAGCATCTGATCCTGAGGGGAAAATATTATAATGGGAGTATGGTTTCTATTTGCGAATCCATTAACTACTTTTAGAAGATTTGGAATCCATTGGGTGGATACATTAGTCATCTGTGTTTACTTAAAAGATGGAATTAGTCCCAAAGCACTTTACAAGCACTGCTGTCTAGCACTAGGGAATTCCTACTATTTAACACTGTGGTTGAGACTTGTTTTTTTTCTATATAGAAATTGTCTTAAATATACTGGATAGTTTCTACTTTCTAACCATCAAGGCACACACTTCAAATAATGTACACTGAGGCATACGTTTTAATTGCTGTAATGGCTGTACATGCAAAAGCTAATTTGTTCCTGTCAAATGCATGTGTAGCTATTCAGGCATTCATAGAAGTTTGGCTCTACGGGTTTGTAGTGCACAAAATGCAGTGCCACATCAAAACCAAACAGTGTTTGTACAGTGACATTACTGGAAGGAGAATGGTGGACATGCAGCAGACATACATCCAAATACTCACTTGCTTTCGCATGATGTCTGTAGCTTGCATGATACACTTGGGCAGAAGTCCATGACTTCGAGCCAGTATGGCTGCTTGCTCCAGGGACACGCTCAAAGTACTTCTGAAGATGGGAACAAGAGATATTAAATCACAGATCATATTTTAAAATGTATAAATAGGTATGTACAGGACACTTATCTGTTAAGTATGATATCTGTTATAATAGCTTATTAAAGCTATTTTTATCAACTTCCTACATTTTCAGTGTGTGATTGAAGACATCATTGACTGAAAGTTTTATGCAATGAGATCACTCAGTTGCCTTGTTTGAGGCACTGAAACAAAAAAGTTTGTGTGTCAATATTAATTATTAACAAAAGTATCAGAAGTCACAATCTACTGTAAAAAAAAGATGGCAGTAGATTTAGATCCTTATTATACTCCCTTACAATCTACCTTTCTATTGCTTTGAACAGCATCAAATGTATTGCTCAAGCCTCTAGAAAGGACAAAAGTTCTCATCACCCCAGTATCACATAGGTTTCTTAAATCTCACCTCTGCATCCCAGTGCCACACATAGTAATCTGACAGGCTCCAAGTCGGTAACAGAGCTCAGAGGATATAGGTAGCAGGCCAGCTCCTGATGTGTTACTGCTGGAATATCCTGACTGGGCTGGTTTTGTATTAATGAAAGACTTCATCAGCCTGCAAAGCTCATCCATTGCATTAATGGGGCGAATAAGCTAAACAAAGTAATTAAAAAAAAAAGCATCAGTGGCATACTTACACCTTCAGTTATAAAGACTTTATGATTCTTTGTCTTATGTCAAAGAACAATAATCTACACAAGAGTTACTGTCACGCAGTAGCAACTGCTTAGAATATATATGAACTTTGGAATAATACAAAATCCAAACAATTACTTAGGTCTGGGACAATTTTTTGCAATTATCACAAATCAGACAGATTGTTTACAATTGCAAATATAAGTCTCTGGTTGTGTCCTCCCTGCAGTAGTATTTAATGTCTTACATTCACATGTCACCTGCCCCAGTTAGACAATTACAAGCCAATTTACAAGAGATGCTGGGAAGTACTATTTTCCTGTTGTATTCTTCTGTAACTGTGAAAAAACCCCATAATTTGCAAACTGCATGTTTGTTCATTTTAATGCATCTGTGGGAGGGGAAGATTAATTCATTCTCTCTAACATCAGATCCTGTATTTAGCAGGGGCAGTCAGGGTGATAGTCTTATTAGCGTCTAAGTTAAGGATTTGGCATCTACCCCAGTTCTGCACGTTTTCTTCTAAACAACAGAACTGTAGCCAAGCTTCAGAGAAATTCAGATCGCTTCTTTAGGGTACGGAACATTTTCTTAATGACGCTGGGGTTTGTATAGGTCTGCCATGTGGGTATCCCATGACTGGGATTTTAGAGATGTAAAAATACTTATACGAGAGTAGTTATTGTAGAGATAAACACAACAACAATACCTGGTCAATCTTCACTGCAGTAGTATTGGAATCTGTGGGCAAATTTGATCTCTCTAGGTAAAATGTCCTGCAAAAAGGCCAGCGAGGGCTACATTAGCTGGTGTGTCTCATTTCAAGCACATATATGTATACACTATCTTGTATAAAACATCTGAGAGGACTATGCTAAAAACCTTGTATTTCAAAATCTGCTTTCTTATTGAAGCATTTTGATTGCAGTAATTTACAGTCTGTACTAAAATACTTCAAATTCCCTTTTTAATGTAATTTAGCTCTGCACAAAATTCTGAAGTCAAATTAGATGGGAATTTCATCCTGTACAGTGCAGTACAGAATGAGCTTAACTATAGGAAGAAAATTAACAAGTTTCTCACACAATGAGGATCTCCAAAAATCGTATTAGTACAAAAACCCCATCAGGAATGGAATCTCTTACTCATTAAATTTTAATGTCTTTCGCAAGGAGCACTCTTTTCAATGTCTTCTAAGGCAAAGGAGAAGCATGAAATACCTGAGTTTACGGTAGTATTGCTGCACTTTTTCAAGTGAAATACCATTAATTTGCTGTGGAAGTTCTTCTAGAGATGAGCCAGCTGGTTGTGATTGCCCCTCCATACTCTCCAGAGCTGAAGAAGAAAACATTTTACTGAGCCTATGTTATTAGTTTTCTTTCTGTTATTTATCTTTATTGTTTAGTTTCCTTTATTTTTCATCTCATTGCTTAGCAAATGACTATGATCATGACAAGGCTGACACTGTTACTGCATAAATTCAATGCATTTTCCAGTACGGGAATACAGAGGTAGTACTGTAAAGGTGAACTTGACAGAAAGCAGTTCTATCTGACAGCAATTACTCTCCATTAATATCCCCTTGAAGGAAATTTCCTGCATTGTATTTTGGTTTCAATATTTGCTTATCAAGTCAATTTCCAGCTCAGATGATTCTGTCATGGTGTCAACGCTTCTGTAGCCTGGGAACATCTCTAATACCACACTAGATCAGATTGTCCATGTAGTCCAACATAATATCTCTATGGCCTTTACAGGAAGGTATTAAAAAAAAAGAAAAACCAAACAGGCGTATCTTGTTCTCATGACCGTGTCTTATTCTAAAATCTAGTACTCCCCAGGTCTTACTAGGAGAGAAACATCTGCTTCTTAGATATGTTTGTAGTTCTCAGCTGCATTACGTTAGGAGGTTCACGGTTGTTCTTTAGTTTGGATCTTTCAGCATCATCAGTTAGCTTATTTTTCACAAGAAAGCTATTTATAGACACCTTTTGTAAAGAGCACCGTGTGCAGTTTCAAGCTTCCCCCATTCTGAAACCGAGAAGGCAGTTTGGAGAAGTAGTAGCTGTCAAGATAAAAGATAACCTTCAAGGCCTGACGACTTCCTTCGATGTGGTAGAAGACATGAGTATCTGGAGAAATAAAGATAAAACACTTGCTGCTTTACCACAGCAGGAGAAATGCGAAACCACTGCTATCTGAGTTTGTTAGATTATCTAATGACATTTCACATCTCCATTAGATGAATAAGGGAGAGCCTTGACTGAGAGAACGCAGGCTCTGAAATACTATACTTAAAAAGATACAGTTAGCATCACCTAGCATGGGGTTTGATGCTAATACAATAAACATGGTTAATAATTAAAATCCCATCTTGTTTCATAGCATCTCATGGTCAGTACATGGAGAGAGATCTGGCAGGGTGGGACACAGGGCACACAAGAGCTGAGGAGGGACAGTCCTTCTTCCTTAGGTAATGTTGTGAATTACAGACACCTGTCAGGAACTGCTCATCATCTGTCATATCTGCCTGTGTGTGAAATCACACAGGTAAGGTACTCTGGCACAGACCATAGTTACAAATCATAGAACATATCACCAGCACCCCATGATGTCAGCCCTGCTTTTTATACTACATACTTGAAATGGAAGCTGAGAGAATGCAACAGTGCTTCAGAGAAGCTGCTCAGTGCAGTCCAGGTCTGACATGGGCTGTTAGATTTATAATCAGGGAGGATACTAACCCATAAAACAAACAAGAAAAAACAGAGCTTCAAAGAAACAGAGAATACTCACTTGCTACAAGACTTTCATCCAGCTGCTTGAAATAGAAGGCAACTTTGTCCAGTTCAGTCAGAGTGACTTGGATGTCATCCAGCATGGTACGCTCCTCCTTCTGTAGAGCAAAGAGATTGATATAAATAGGTTATAATCTGTCAGAAAAAAACCACCACTGGCAGGAAGGTATAGTAGCTATGGGCATGCTTTGGTTCAGGAGACCTAGAGCAGAATGGGGAGCTTTCATTAATTCCATCCCAGACAGGCAATTACTAACGGCTTTCAGTTTAGCTACCCTTCACTGTAATGTAATTTGCTGTGATTTACAGAGAGTAGAGAGGTTTAAGGACTGAATAAGTTTGAAGAGATCTCATTCTCCAAACCTTACAAATACAAGTGTGAAGAACAATGTATTAGTTACTGCAAAATAAATGTCCATACATTCCACGCAACGTAAAGAGGTAGCAGTTACATATGCATATAGTTCAGATTGTACTTTAAAAAAGCCCCATACTCAACCCACAATGTTTACAACGTAAAAAACCACCAACACCCATTGCTTCTCTATAGTGTCAGAGCTACTTGTCTTTTCCATGTTCTTTTTTTGTGTCACATTTTTACAGTTACGACAGCTTATGTACTGTAGGTGTGGTTTATCTGTTCATTAGGTGCAGATGAACTACGCAAGACCAATTCCTCTCCTCCTCAGACATGGTGCCTCAAAGACCAGCAACACAGAAGTGAAAGAGACTGCAGTTTATCTATCCTATAAGTGTGCCCAGTCTATGAACAAAAGCCTACGCTTTCCTGTTGGCCAGACTCCTGAAATACTCAGAACATTAGTTGAAATGCCTGTTTTCACCAGAAGATGGCAGGCCACACATTCATCACCAACAACTGGGCAGTAAAACCTCCCTAAACGCAGAAACTTAACCCCAAATCCAAAGGCAGATGGATTCCTATAGTGTTCTGGCGTGACAGTGGGCCTGGTATTTGTGAGGAGATGAAAATGATGGGATATAGAATATTGGCACATGGTTGTCAGCAGCGGGAATCTCCAGAGGCTGCTGGAGTGAGGGTCTAAACATGCTGCTAGAGTGAAGGGCTCTGGCTGTGCCATGAGTGGCAGAGTAGCACGCAGGCAAGTGTGAGCCGACCCAAGAGTGCCACAACTCTTCATCTTACCACAGTGGGGGAGAGAAGAGACTGGTAGTTTAGTAGAACACCAGTGGCTGCTATCTGTTCCAGCCATTTTCTGCTGGCATCTCTGCTGCTCTCTTCGTATTCCCCATTGTTGTTGTATCGATAGTTGAGAGCAGCCAGTAACTGCTCTGAGAAGCTGCAAATAGCAGCCACAAGAGACTGACAGAAGATGGAATCACGTCTCAGCTGTAGCTCAGTATCTGCCAAAGAAGGGGAGAGAAGCACAAAGAAGTCATGAGTATATTTGTCTTTCATCTCACTGCCAAAGAGGCAGTTTGTGTGTGTGCACCCACATGACACTTGGCTCCTGCTGTAGCTTTGCACAGACTTAACAGATAACCTCTTCTTGCTGTGTGACCTGGGTGTACAGATAAAGACAGCATAGCTGGAGTAGATGCATGTTGGAAAATTTTCTAGTCCACTTGAGTGTTTATTACTACCTCTGCCATCTGCATGTTCATTCTTCTGACTGGGAAGAGCTGTAACTCCTTCGTGCCATATCTGAACTGATTCCCTTCTTTTTATGTTTACAGAATCAAGAGAATTCTTGAAAGAAGGTCTCTGCCATTACTTCTCCCCTGGGCTATTAGAGATTCATCTTCCCCCATCCATTTGTATTTTGTGGGCTTCCCATATGCTTAATGCATTAACTGGGCCTGCCCACACGGTACCAATTGGTTTATGTTTCCTGGGAGAATTTCCCCTGTGTTAACTTTGCTTCCAGTCTGCCTGCCAGGCAGCCACATGCTGGTCAAATCAAGCTCGTCACACTTAAGGGGATTGCAGGCCAAAAAGGCACATGAATAAGTGAAGAGCTACTTCCCAGGCACCCCAGGGCTCCTCCAGCAGGCACTGCAGTACAGCAGTCTCTCATTGTCAAGGCAAGTGTTCCCCAGAGAAAGAAGCTGAAGACATCACCCAGAGGCTTTGAAGATCTGGATTATTTTTATAAAGCACTGAACACAATAGACCAACTAATACACTCCAGGCCCTGGGCTGTACTCTCAATTTAAGGACGACCAATCCTTCTAGCAGTACACGGCTGGGCTGATGGAAGTAAGGCAAAGAGAGCTTAGGACTGCCCTCAGGGCAGGGGAATCCCTGGTGCCATAAAGCTGCCACAGCCACTCCAGTGCCATCTGTTCCTCCATGTTTTCCGTTCATGGAGGTGCTGCAGGAGATGGGGCAGAGGTAGAGACTCAGGGAGTCATTAGCTCTGCCATCAGTAAAAACAGCCTTTATGGACACCAGACTGATGCCACAGGCTGGTTTGGACAGACTTACAGACCAGCCAAGAGCTGAGAAGTGACTTAGAACCATATAAATCTCTCATCTTCATTCTCTGAAGACTTCAGGATCAAGCCTGGCCCAGTGAAATGATGACAGCCTATTCCAGCTATTTATTACATCATTTTCAAACAACAGTACACCAAGTAGGTGTTTCAATTACAAAAGGACCACACATGCACGGCCGGGAAAGGCCCATCCCTTGATCTGTGAGCACAATGTTTTGTGAATGGCAACAGATTAATGATGTCCACAGTGGATTTAGCTGCTGCCTGCACATTTAGGTGGTTCTTCTGCTCCTGGCTATAATTTCAATATACACAGTCCTAACTCCTAACAAGCCTGCTCTGTCTGGAAAGATGACAGAGTCCACAGTCTCACAGAAAGTTGTGCAATAGGTCTCATTTTTGCTGCATGTTCTCACCACAGCAGGAAACAGTAAAGGCCATCTGGGAATTGTACAAAGGAAAAAATGAAGACAGTAAGAAGAGTAACAGTGCTTGTGAAACAGCAGCAGCCAGCAAGGTAACACGGGCAGCCTACAGTGGATTGAAATAAAGTAAACTGAAGAAGAGATGAATGGAAAAGTTGCCCTAGATGCAGATCCTGAGAAAGGATAGCATGAAATGCCAAGGAAAACCTAAATGCTAAGGGAAAACAGAACATTCTGATGTATACACATGCATGCACATAAAACCGTGTTAGAGACTCCTGTATGTATGATGATGTTTTGCAACAAAGCAAAACCCCTTACCTGTGCATTTTAACAAGGCCAAAAGCAGCTGATTCTTCCCATCTAAAACAGTGAAGAAAATGAATGCTTTAGTCAACATGATACCAAGATAGATTTGATTGCATTTGGTTAAGAGCCTCCTCATTCCCTACCATCCCTGGCCCCTGCATGGACATTTCTACATGCTCCGGTAGTTCTTACTCACACAGATATGTTAATGGCTGAAAAAAACACAAGGTGTAAATCAAAGAATTTTACAGGCTTAACACTCTGTTAACTAACGTGAATAAGCAAATTCCACATGTAGATAAATCCCTAAAAAGATCATTTCTGTCCAGTGCTTTGCACTGGAATGTACGCATCGGACTCAGCTCCTGTTCCAGTTCCACCAGGTGGTGGTTTAGGATGCTGTAGTATCTGCTTAGCGTTCATTTCATTTTGGAATATACCAAGCATCTCTCCCTTCATTTTCCAAAAGGGTTAAAAAAAGCATAGGGAAATAGATCAGTCTCATATCACCCTGTCTGAATAGGATGATGAAATAAAATACGGGAGAGAGTTCTTTGGAATTGCTGCACAGGTGAGATGTTACCATACAGCACTGGGACTCCGCACACAACGACCTGTTTTACCTGTTCTTCTCTAGAGCCTGTACAGCCTTATTACAAATTGAGATAAAATGATAAAATGAATTGCTAGACTCGATTAGATCAAGATCTTTTCTCCCTGAAGCCAGTAACAAACTTTTCCGTGTTTACAGACCTTCCACATGTTTTTGTATGATTTCAACAAGGTTCTTGATGCGCAACGGAAGGTTCCATGGATCTTCTTGAATGCTGGCTTGAATATTGTTCCGGCACCTAACTGTGGTTTCTTCCTTCTGTTTAAATTCTAAAAAAAATTGGAGTTTGTTAGCCATTAAAGAAATGCTGCATAGCTGAGAGTGGCTTATAAGTTATAATGTCTATACAGATGAAAGCAGAGACAGTATCAATAGCAAAAAACGTGAACAAAAAAACCAGTTCTTAAATAGATCTAATAAGAGAAGGGAATAAAGACTCTTCCTAGAATCTCATGATCAGCAGTTTCCTAGCATTGTTTCAAGGCTGAGAACTAAAAGTTATGATTACAGGTGACATGCACAGCGAAGGAAGCTCTGTACAACTCACAAACCACAGAATTCCCTCCTGTTTTCTCTGCCTTCAGTAATGTGCAGGTGGCTGTATCAGGTAGATCTAGAGTCTCTGGCTGTGCAGAATCAGATCAACATTTTGCCTGCAGCTGTCACATGGTATGAAAGAGTCTGTTTTCTTTCACCTGATGGAAGCTAATTATTTAATTACAGAGTAGAAGATTTATTCTCCACGACTTAGCTATGTAGCTAAGCCAAATACCCCTTCATTGGTGATAAAATGCATAAGCAGAGAAACACAGAAGACCTGTGCCAAATAACTGCTCATGAACAGAAATGGGACAGCATTCAGATTTACATCCATCACTGAAAGGTGTCTACGGTGGCTAGTAAACAGACACTTTGGCCCAGGATTTCAGCTGAACATAAGCAGGGCTCGTCTGTTCCTTAGTGTGATGAACATGGGATCTTCAGTTAACTAAAAGACTCTCAGTGTAATTAACCTAGTTTTAATAAACGAGACTCTGTTTAAGCAAAATAAAATAAAGGAAGTGAACACAGGGTGTCTATTATTTCTTCACTTCATTCAAACAGTGCATGGAAAGACTAACAGATATTCTACATAAACGTGAATGTGTTTGGAGAGATGAGTTCATGTAACAGAACTTCCTAGGAGGTTTTTTTCCGGAGTCAGGAAAAAAAAAAGAGCAGAAAAAGCCCTCTACTAGAGTTTGTCACTAACTTAAAAATAGAGTTTGTCAATGGTTGGAGCATGGGGCATGACTACAGGACCTGAAGTATAGTAGGAATAGTAGGAAACATTTCAGATTTCAAGTGGGAAAGGAAATGCAGCAAATATTCAGAAAATAAAGTCCTGTGTATTTCCGTGAGAAGAAACCACATCCTGGGCCCCAAAGCCATTAAGACCAAAGTCTCATCATGCTCCCTGAGGAAAAGGAAAACATGGTATCATTTGTTTGCTCTCTATGGGAATCAGTTTTCAAAATAAGTGTCATGTGAGGATGAGTTTACTCTGGCAATTACCCATCTGAAGAAAAGAAGAATAAGTCATTAGGCAAACTCAGGCAGAACCTTTTGGTGCCTCAGATCTACAGTGGTCAGCCCTTCAGCAGCTTATCAGTGTTCATTTTACCTTTTATCTGGCCTATCTCTACCTTGTACCTTTTGAGATACTTATCTGTGTTCACATCAAAGGACAGATTTGGAGACTTGTGAAAGAGCTGTGAGGACTCAACAGCATATAACAGGAAAAGTGGTGTGTGTGTTTCAGAAGGAAGTAATGTGAAATTATCTTGCTGGGGAGACTGCACAGTTATGGAAGTCTGTGTGGCCATATAGCATATGCGTATTCATGTTAATCTCCTAAGTCCCAGCAAATCACTTTATTAAATACAATCAACTTTCTTTACCTTGCAAACTGTGGTCCATTGGAAAGTGCTTGGTTTCTTCAAAGGCCTTAGTTATTACTGGTCCTTTTAGAAGTGCATTGATTGCATCAACCTACAGTTGGAATGTTTTCAATCAGTGTTAGTAAGATTTGCAGAAGAAAATCTGAACAGAAAGCTGGTGAGGAAATGTAGAAGGCATTACGCTATTTGTATTTTGGAATGATTTCTCATTGATAAATAGCATTAAGACTTTCTAACCATAAACTTGACTCAAGAGCCTCACACTGAATACAGCATTTTGCACAATGATGACCTATATGCTACGTGATAAAAGATAATACAAAACAATTATCTGGTGCTGTACATCTATAAAGACATCTGTTGGCTAAACTTGCGAGGACTCTCCTGAGATCTGTAAATATGATACATTTAGATCATTCAAGGTATTAGAATTTTGTTCACCTTCTCCTTTTTTTCATGACAGCATTTTGCCTAATGCTTGAGATAAGGCAGGTCAGCCTTGCTTAAATCACACAAGACAACTTGCATGTTGATAAAATCAATTCCTCAAACTGTCCTGTAATACGCTTGCTCACACTGTACCCCAAAGTCTTCATAGTTTGCCCTCCCTCAAAACACAGTTTCATGAAACAATTTGGTACTTCCAATTTCTTGCACTGATAAAGAGAAAGCAATTCTATGTTTTACGTACCTGGTTAAAAAGATGTTCCAGACAGCCATGAAGTTTATCTTGTTTGTCTGAAGGAATCCTCATATCATTGGGAAGCTCATCTCCTAATAAGGGAAAGATGAAAGACTTATAACTGTCTTATAAACGTGATGAGGCCACAGATAACACAAGCACACCCTCACAGTGGAGTGCATGAAAAATGATTCCTGCTTTATCTCTAATTCATACATCCAAATACTCATCATTTTTCAAATAATGTAAATGTCCAATAATTAAACAAGTTTAACCCTGCCTAATACCTCTTCCATATTCCAAATTTACCGTGGTTCATTAGAAAAAGAACAAATCTCTAATTTTTTATGTTCTTGTGAATATTTTTGAAGAAACCACACGTGCAACTTAAACACGCAAGTGCTTATAATCAGCAAAGACTTATCAGCTCTGTTAAGGCATCTGGTATGAGAAACATCCATGTAACCTGTGCACATACTCACCTGATCCCATCTCATCGCTGCCCAAGTAAGAGCTATTACTCCGTACACTGGTGTACGACAGCACTGAGTCCCGGTTACTGTTACACTCACTAGGGAAAAAAAAAGCAAAGGTGCCTGAATAAAAGCTGCCCTTGCACCCCATCTCTGATAGACTATCATTCTGTTTTTATGAACACTGCAATCCCCACAACTAATTTTGTTACACATACACAAAAGAAAAACTAATTCCATGAAGAATAAGCATTAAGCAAGGCCTCTGTGGCCGGCACTGTAAGGGGATGTCTTTTTCCATTTGTAGTGAGCATTCAGTGTTTAATATATCGCCCGGATCCTATAAATAGTGAAAAAGAACCTCCCACCACAGACCTCATCTGGGTTGCATCATTAAACATGCTCTCTGAGCATTGAGTAGGAGAGAAATAATTAAAATATGAGACTGAATATCCACTAAACTCAACATTTGTTACCAATTCTCAGTATATATTGCAGCTGCAGTAGCACAGATATTGGAGATGGGAGAGGAAATGTATGCAATCTATACCATCAGAGAATCAGGCACTGCAGATCCTAAAACTATCTCAGAAAGCAGAAGAGTCACTACAGTTGGCTTCACACCAATTTTGGCTGATGTACACCTGGAAAATTCTAGTATGAATCTCCTCTGTGTAAAGTGAACTTTACACTAACTCTAACTGAATAAAAGTAAACAAAAAAGCTATGGACCTGAGTCTGCCACCCTCCACTTAAGTGACATAGTGTTTTTAATGGTACAAGCCCAAAACAAAGCCTACAAAATTCTCCATACTGTCTCTTCCTCTGTTTTTATCTTAGACTGAGATGAGAGAAAAATACAAGAGCATTTGAAAGAATCCTAATCAGGGTCCTTGCCTGTCCTTTGATAAACCTATTATCAAAGAAATCTATTTTTTCTGACTAAGATTAATACTTATGGAAACTACTCTGCAGTACAAACCCTTATGAAATTTAAATTACACAGTCAAATGATCACTAAGAAAGAAGTGTGGCTAATGTAAACAAGATCTTTTCTTAACTGTAACTGGCTTATTTTTGTAGCTCCTCAGTAGATTTTCAGATCAAAACCCATCAAAATACATTTTACTCCCCTTTGAGTAACTATTATCTGTAATAAATGCTTAATTCTCTGCCTCTGTCTAATAAAGACATAATAATCTTTCTTATCTTACGTGTAGGATTTTGGAACAAGTGACAGACTCACAGAGACTGTTTTTGATGTCATTTTGTTACCCAGAATAGATTAGCCTCAACTGCAGAAACCACTTCAACTAAGCAGTGTTCATAAATGGGATTCCAATTAACAATGACAGAAATAAAGCTCATTTAGATAAAAAAGCTTTAGAGCACATGTGAAGATTTAAATCTAGCACAATAAATACATTCCACCAATCTCAACACTGTAAGTGCTGCTTCTGTTTTACTGACTTCATATTTGCTGTCCTTGGACACATCCAATATTCAACTAGACATGATCCTATGCAACCAATTTTTTTGGACCTGTTCTGAGCAAAAGATTGGCCCATGTAAGCTCCAATGTGAAGTGTTCTGAGTCTGTCATTTCTGCAGTCTTGTATGAAACCAACAGCAAGTGAAGAATCAGGCCTGTAGTGTGGAATTAAAGATATACCTTTCATTCAGGTTACACTAATCCTCCCAACTCACTGTAAAGTGTCTTTGCTCCTTCATATAGGCAGAGTCCTATGGCCTTACTATAAATGTAAAACTAGCCTGTTAAGGATGTAAAATTGCAGTGGTCAGACATGACTGCAACTTGTTATTCCATTTCTTCTGAAGCTGAGTTTCCAGAAGTTTCCTCCCAGGAAGGACAGATCTGGAGTGTGAGAGATTTCCTTTGGTAGCAAATGTACCTAGAGAAGCAGCAGTCAGTCATGTCCCAAAACCAAGGTCTTGAGACACCTGAATAAACATTTGCATTTGTGGTTTCAAAGCCCCATTAAAAATAAAAAACACAATGTCAATTTCTGTTTCTCAGTGTCTTAGACTTCAGGGAAAACTGTTTGCGGAACTGAATGGAAACATCCCCTTACAACAGTGGCTATTATAAGACCAAGCAGCCTGCAAACTCTGCTGAGCTTCTGTAGTTTCCAGCTACACAATACAGAAAGAGAGAGTCACACTAGACCTACTTATTTCATTTTACTAAATGTTCTCAAAACATTAATATTTTGGCATTCTTATGAGGAAAGGTTTTGTGCTGTGTATGTCTCCATGGTAATAAATGTAATGAAATAAATATAGATAGTGAATTCTTTACTAAGCGAATATAAAATAATTGACTGACTGGAAAATAACCTGCTTCTTGAATCCATACCTGGATTAGAACTTCAAAATATTGTATTAGTAAGGTAGAAGTGGCACAATCTTCAGACTAACCTGTAGGAGTCTCTGAAACTCATTGTGTCATGTCCGGAGTCTTCCTGGTCCTCCTCAGAAACTTTGAAACAGACCTTCTTGATTCCACCATGCTCAGCTTTGTCAGGATCACTCTCTTCTGTCCCCAGGGAAGGTGGAGATGTCTCCTCAGTAGATGGTGGTTCACTGGCACCACCTTCTGTAGGTTCTGTTATGGTGGACAGAAGTCTGCAAAAATACAACATATGGCTCTCAGGGACAGGTGGGTAGTCTCACAAACAAGGTATAATGACTAAAGCTGGAATTCAGTTATGTGAAACCAAAAGCAACCTTGCAAGCATTTCACACAGACTACAGCTACATAAAATTGCAGTCTCTGAAAGGGATTCATTGAGATCATAGTTGACAGAAGGTCCTGTTCCCATAGGTACCCTACCTCCATATATTATAGCTTAATCACTGTAATCATGGTGACCTGAAAGATGCCATAGAGAAAGCTGCCTGATATCACGAGTTTAGCTAAGCTGACCTTAAGCCAGACAAAATCTGAAGTGTAGGGACTACATCTATATGGAATTCTCCAAAACCGATGTTGGCAACAAACAGTTTCATATATTGGAATATACAGTCAGCAAAACAGTGGCTGTTGAGTTCAGGCAGACTTCTAGGAGCAAAGGATATTAAGAGATACACTGGTGGACATGCAGAGGAGTAGGGTTGACACAACCAGCACAGAGCTGTAATGCAAGTACATGTGTGAATAGGGGAGTGTCAGTGTGGCAGCCAGGGCCAACAGGCACTGGGGGTTTTCTGAGGCCAATGCCTCCATTTTATCTCTGTAGCACACACAGGATTCTTTACTCACTTATTTATCTGAATGACATATTGCTTCATTTCCTTCACTGCAATGTCAAGTTTGTTAAAAAGGTGCAAGTATGAGTCTTGTATCTCCCGATCTTCCTGTTTCAGCAGAAAACTGAGTCCCCTTTCTTCCTGAATTGTTCCTCCATTCTGCTGGCCAAAGCTACCATCAAGATCTCCATCTTCTGGGGTCAGACATCTCCAGGATGGTGCAGCCATAGTGGTGATGCAATGTTGAGTATATGAGACTGGATTTAAGGTACCTACTAAACATTGAAGGGTCTAGTTAGTATGGTTCTCATAACTTTCCACACTTCATCCCTATAATGATAGTTTAGGATAGGTGAGCTTTAACAGGAAAAAACAGAATTTCACAGTGTGATTTTATATAATTGCTTCTTATGACAAAAACACTCTAACAACAGCAACAAAAAAAGAGTTGTGGGGTTTTTTTTCCTAGACATGCCAACTAGGTATTTTAAATTTACTGTAGTCCAGAAACACGTGAAATTATAGAAGTAAAGACATATAGTGTCCACATATATACTCATACAGACATCATGGATAGTATCTAAAAGCATTTGTTGAAATGTTCATGAATTCAGGTTCTTGGGAGTTGGTCTGCATTATTACAGCTTTACAAACATTTACTCACACACACATATATAAAGGAATGGGATTCTATCCTTACAGAAGAGAAATAAAATGCCTTTTCATTTCATTTCCCTGACAGTTTCAGTATGGTACTTGCTAACTATCTTAGCTCACATTACAAATACTATGGAATTTTAATATCTTCAAGTGAGCAAGGCTTCTTTATTGACCTCATTTTGAGTAATCAATGCCATTCTTCAGAAGATTGGTTAGTCTACACTTCTCTGTGTCTCTTCTAAACATTCCTGCACTCTGACCTTCACAAGACAATGAATCAGAAGTATATTAGGTGAGATCATGATGAAGAAATGTTAGAACTCAACCAGGTTGTAGGACGAATGCTGTGTAGCAGCTATTTATTAGAAAACAGATACCCCTGATATGATACAGAGTTTTAGCTTCAATGCATGGCATTTATTTCGTAACGACGAAAGAAAACAGCATTACAATCAGACTGACTCATGTTTTCCCCCTGAATGTAGCCTCTCTTCACAGTGCTAGCATGACTATCAGCCCCACTAACTTTTCTTTTAGTCAGTAAGTCACCTCTACTAAGAGCAAACAATACTCCAGGACACATAATTATCACGAGCTGACCACACTGCTTAGCTAGTAAAAACATTTGATCCCCTCTATACTTAAAGGTATGACTATTCTACAACACAAGGAGAATGTAATTTTACTACATAATCTTAAGGAGGAAAAAAGGGTACTGGCAGGACTGTGTTTCTTTGGAACTTATTTTGACCTTGCAGAGCAGTGGAAAGACACAACTTCTTATTCAGATAAAATCAGTATGATCTGGAAGTTAATTATCACCTTGTTCTGGATCAAGACCAATAATAGAGGGTTTCCGTCCAATGCGAATGCTGAACGACCTCCCTGCTGAGGTAGTGTTTTTGGGGTATGATACCTCCATGAGGTTAATATGGCAGTTGGTGGGGCAGAAATCCATGCTGTTGAGGGAATGTGGTTCCATGATGGCTTGTTTGAAGGCTGGGCTCACCTTTGTTTTCAATTCATCTGCAAACTGGGAGAGATAAAGCAAGCGTGTGCTACTTCACTTCCATAAAAAGGATGCAATACAGACAATCCTTTTCTCTTCCTGCCTCCTAATCCAGAATCATATGATTTCCACTGCAGCTGGAGTAACACATTAAAAAAAAGGCTACCAAAACAACAAATGAAAGTAATTAGCTATACCTTCTAGGAGCCTCTTTTCAAACAGCTCAGGTAACTACAGAAAAAAGTACACATAGTTTGTTTACACTACGACACACAGTACTTATGTTCATGTTAAATCAGACATCCATAATTCCACTGATACGGTGGAAATGAACCTGCAATAGGATGTTATAACCCATGGCTCTGACAAGCTGAAAGGAGTGCTTTAAAGACAGTCTTTTTTCCCCTCAAAACTTGCAATTTCAACAACTTGCAGATCTGTTTTCAAGCCTCTAGGACACCTACCTCTAAACAGTTTGGATTCATTAATAAAAACTATTAAGATCCAGTTATCACTATGAAGTATTCTCTTGAGACTTCACCAATAAGGAGTAGTGTTATACCTCTTGGTAGTTGATGAGTCTTCTGCTAATGCTTTCCAGCTTAGTGTCACAGATTTGCCGGAATTCATACTGGGGCATGGTGGCCACAGCACTGCTTAGGGATATAAGTCTTCTGCAGTTCCTTACAAAGTGATTGTCCTCTGCAGCAAAGGCCTCTAAAATCTACACAAAAAGACAGGATGTGAATGATATGAGACTGGACAGTGAGGGAAAATACAGATTTCTTCCACTGAGCATGTGGCAAAGCCCCCATGCTGTTGTGGTAGAATAAAGCTGCCTTCAGAACAAGTTGCCTTCATTACCGCTTGGGAAACACTATCATGTCTAATCTCCAGGGTCATAAAACATTCCTCAGGAATTTTTAGAATAATTGAAGTGGATCAAAATATCCACTGTGCACTGTCAAAGTTACCTGCTCTAGTTTACTTTCATGGGGCATAACAGTAATGGTACTGGGATGGGACAGAAACATAAGTGTGCTTCTGCTCTCCAGTAGCAGCAGTTCTATTTGATTCCTTTAGTGACCCATCCAGCCTACCAGATGGAAAAAAGCTGATTGATTTCCTTCCAAGGTAAAGCAAATTCTTGCCTGAAATGATTAATCTTGAGTATCTGCAAAGAGTATGTTACCAGATAGATGAAAGTAAGAATTCCACAGCTCAATGCTCCCCTCCCTCTGCCTCAACAGCTGAAATCCTGGAAGCATTTGTTGACTTGCTCATATCAAACAATCTGTTATAACTCGGTGCATTGCAATGAAGAAAACTGCAAGCAGGGTTGAGAAGACCATGGGCTACCTCATGTGAAGAGCAAAGCCACCAGAGAAATGCCTGTATTACTGGCTTCCCTGTTCTGTTGAGGAATGAACCAGCCATGTGTGTTTTCCAGTACCTTTGCAGTGAGACTGAAGCAACCTTTTGGTTCCACAATTTTCTCCAGGACAAAGGATTTGATTCCTGCGCTGCTGACATATTCATACACCACCCCGTGCTCCAGGTGGGTGTTATCCACAGTCAGGCTAATGAGAGGTGTTTCCTCACCAATGACCAGTGGAGAGCTGATGGTCTGTGGTGTCTGGGCTGGAACCAAAATAAGTTATCAGAGAAATCTGGCAGTACACACGAATACAGGCATGCATAGGTAAGAGAGTCCTCTTGAGAGGTATTATTAAATGCAAAGACAACTTTCGGCGCATGGAGTCTCTTAACTACATACTGCTAGAAGCTGGGAGAATATTCTGAGGAAGATATTTGCTGTTGGCCACTACTGGAGGCAGAGATAGAGGTTTAGACAATCCATAAACCCCAATCCACACTCTGATGTGCACACATCCGCGCATAGGACACTACTTCTAGCATTCGGATGCACAGATCCCATGAAAAGCTTTCAAGGGGAAGCGAAGTATGTTCATCTCAGAGTCACGTTGTCTGTAATGACTCTCTGGAAGACTGCCACTTTCCTGTCCAATTTTGGGAAATGCTCCAAATGCATTTTCTGTGCAGCTACGAGACTGAGATGGCAGTGCAGAGGTGGGGTGGGGAGATGACATTTTTTTACACACAGCGACGCTATTGTCACCAGAGAACAGATTTAAAATATAGTCAGATTGAGATTTGCCAGAGAAATGCTCACATGTCTCTACTAGGGCACTGCTTCTGCTGCTCCACTGTGGAGCTGCACTGTTTAACCATTAGATTACCAGGCTCACCAGACCTTTTATGGGATCCACACAGATATGCTTCTGTTCCTGGAGAAGATGCTAATGGCCTTCAGAGAGTCCAGGCTCAGTCCTTTGGACTGAATCTGGCTTCAGCATTCTCCCCTAACACCTACTTTTCCACATAAGTTCTCAACATGAGGGGAAAGCAGTGTTTGAGTTGCACTTTTCTAAGCTAGACGAAGCACACCCACACCTTTTGCTGACACAGCAGTAACATGTTCTGAAAACTTGATACAGATCAAAGCAATTTAAAATCTTAAATCTTTTATCTTAAATCACAGACAACATAGATTATACTAGGTGGAGTTACTTGCAGACCTTCCCTCTCCAGCTGCTACTGCCTATAAATTCCTGGTTTGCAGGGGCTACCAAAGATTCTGAAAGTGCTGAGCTTTTTCATTACAGAAACCATCTCTCTTGTAAAAATCAGAAAGTCACAGGGGTATGATTTCTATGTGTACCTCAATTTTTCTTTTTTTCCTCAATGAACTACAGCATAAGAATGCTGCATCTGGCAGACCTCATGCTGTTACAAAGCTTTATTAAGGCAAGAGATATTCTACAATAATAATTGCACTTTATATTTCTACTGCAGTTTTCCTTCCTGAAGCCCTTGAATCATCCCTAGGTTTCTTTCCTCCCTGAGAATTGTTACCTGATTCTGGTTGGCTGTTTTTAAGGGGATCCAATTCTGCACCTGCTTCTAGAGAAGAGTCTTCTTTGCTGGAGCCAGGATGACTGCCATTCAGATATGCAGTAGATGCTGCTTGCTGAACTCTGTCCTCTTCAGCATCTTCATGTGTTCTGTACACCCACTGGTATAATCCCTTTCAAGAGATTTAGATTTTAGTACTGTATGTGGTGTATGAATTGGCATACATATTATTTGTAGATCTTTTGCAATTACAGGCAACTGTGTCAGCTCCCTCAGTTACACTAGGGCCTTGGCATGGGAGTGAATAAATCCAGACACATGCATATGTTGCTATTCTGAATATTTAGTGAGGATAAAAGCACAGAAGGGGAGGACAGAAGAAGGGCAGGAATTAATGTACTTCTTTTGAGGTTTTGTATTCATACCAGTACTTCCTGTTGCCTGGTCCTGTAGGCTGTAAAGTGCTCCAGAACTTCCACATAATTACCATGTGTTGCATTATTCCCATTAACTTTCAAAATACACTGCCCTGGATGAAGGCCTACAGCTGCAGCCTCAGAACCTGAAAAATCAACAGGAGAGGAGTTAGACAGTAAAGCCACATGACTATGGAAGAGAAAACTGGAAAGTTTGCAAAGGGTTTCTGATTAAAAAGAGAAAGAAGAGGAGCTAGCTGAATGCTATCCTGCTTTCACTACTAAGTACTTACTTTGAGAGCTTTGTTGTATAAAGAAAACATCGTGCATCTATTCATATTTTCAGTAGTGCTGGGAAAAAGAGACCTCCTAGATCTAAATGCATTCATGCTAGAAATTGAAATTCCTGTGGAAAATCATTTGGGATTCTTACATGGCTCTTCCAGGCTTATGATTACATCAGCTGAGGTCTTGCTTAAATGTAAACAGTTACATTTGTTTCAGCTTGTTGCACTTGAAAGATACAGAACTCTTGCACATTACACAGTTTGCCACAGTATAAGAAAAAGATGATGAGGTACTTAAAACTAGAGTGTGTGAAATAACCAACTTCAGTGGATTTATTCCAGATTCATGTGAATCAATTCAGACCCAAAAGGAAATCTACAGTTAAGGTGATTAACTTTTTTAAGGCAGTATCACATAAATTGATACAGTTTTATTCCAAATGCAATTTTGTCTTTCACTAGCAGAGTCCTGAAAAAAGGAGAGTCTCTCTGTTCCTTCCAGTTTGCACTCTTCAGACTGTTAAGAAGTGGCTACAGGTGCTGTTATGACAGTGTGTAATAAATGTGTCTTCCTAAGAAGATTGATTGTTGCATTTGGGTGCTGCCTGTTGTCTGTATACTAACTGCATATATCTGCATATACATATTCATTCTGAAAGGAAGGAAGTGGTACATATCTGAAAGGGTGTATTTTCTGCATTTGCTGAAAATAAAGGTTAGAGCTGTGCTTTATTTGTAGCTCAGTTCACATTTCAGTTACAGAAGTAGTAAATATTGCTGTCAAACTGTGTTTTTGCCTTTTAAAAAGGCCAAGGAAAGCAGTTCACTTCATCTTATAGGTTAATTTATAGCAGTATAAGTCAATGTAAAGGGAGAAACAGGCTTCAAGCCTTGTATCATACTTTGTGATGTTCATTAGGAAACACGATCTGTCTACCAAACTGCTGATCTCACAGCACATTCAGAGCTACGCTGATCCAAACTGTGGCTGACCACAGGCAAAAACACTGAGGAAGCAACGGACACCATTACAGCTCAACTTTTTCTCAGCCAGTTCAGTTTTAAATTTTTATTGCCTGTGGCCATAAAGCTCTATCTTAGTAGCCTTAGAAGAAACAAAGTTAGGTTCACTAAGCAAGCGCCTTTCTAGATGGCAAGAGCTCAAGCGATGATGCTGTCTCAAGAGTCTTTCCACAGTACTGTGGATTGCAGTATCACCAGGGTTCTTCTACTGGAAATTGTTATTCCTTGTTTTGTGTTGCTGGGTTTCGTGACCCAATACTCAGTTCATAATAATGACACCATTCTCTTAGATTATAAGCACTTTGTGACAGGAACTATCTTGTTCTATGGTGTTTTATGTGGGTGTAATCCTTTTCTATGACAGGAGTTCCTAATCATTATGGTCATTAAAGTAAATTCTCAGAAGTTGTTTAGAATAGGTTTGGCAATGAAGCCTTGATCTGTCTTGATTGATATATATATACATACACACCCCCCCACTTTGTATACACACATGTAAATATAATAAGCTGTACTCCTAGCTTATCTGTACAACAGCCTTTCTACTCACCTCTTCCTACTGCATGAACATACGGTGGTGCTGCTCCCCGTATCTGAAAGCAAAGTGCTTCAGGACAATCTGGGATTTTAATAATCCTGCAGGTAAATCAAGGAGAAGAGAAAGCAGGATTTGAAATTAGGGTGCCAGAGCCCCGGGCAGCTCTGACAGCATCCTTCCCTGGCATTCACAACCATGCTTTGGATTAAAAACAGTACCCACACAGTTTACAAATAAAGAGACATGAAGAAATAATCCATTCTATTCTCCAAGGCAGATGGGAGATTCTCTTTGTTAATTAGAATTCTGGCATCTTTAAGTGAATAACAAAGGACAGAAACTTTCTGAGTATTTATATTCCTTTCCATTTCTGGGCAAACTTCAGTGCCACTGTACTGTGTACTGTACACAGCTGAGGAACTTTTCCATTAAAAAATAAAAATAGACTGGACATCCTGGAATAAAATTCAGCAACAAGTGCTCATTGAGATGTTCAATTCTATGACAAATTCTGTGATTACAGAATCTAATAATACACAAGACATTAACAGGACCAAGCCTCATTATCAGATACAATAATGGACTGAAAAATTGTAAGGGCTGATATTTTTAGAGTCATCCATAAATAAGCCAGGCTTTAATGGGGTGGGAATTGCTTTCCCTTGCACATAGAGTCCAAGAAGCTTCACACTTGAGACAGAATGACAATCCTTGTGATTCAGTTCTATTTGTGCACAAGGAAGGCAAAAGCTAACTGCAGGATTAAGTGAATACATCCTAATCTGTTCTAGAAGCACAAGGTTCATCACTAAAACCAGCTTGTGACTCCTGTTTCTTTCATTTACATCATTTTTTTTCCTATTGAACAGCTTCTGTGTACGTCTGTCCATCTTGGCACTTACTCTTTTGATTTGGTGGCTACCAGAAGCCTAAGTGGCCTTCGTGAGCTGAAGGACTGGTTCAAGATGGTTTCCACTTCTGAAAATGGGCGTAGGAATATCAAGTCCTCATTGATGGAATAGATTTTTCTTCCTGTCTGCAGGCCAGCCATCTGCAAATGAAACAAACACCACAGAAAACTTGGGATCATTGGCAGCATCCCTGAAAGGGCAAGCTCCAACGTTCAACTGTTCTCCACTTACAGACATTCCCAGGATTACTTTCTTTTGTTGTAAATAATCTCTGAAAGGGATACTAGGGATAAATAGAAGAGTTTTGGTTGGAAAAGACCTTCAAGATCATTGAGCCCAACCATTAACCTAACACTGCCAATCCCACCACTAAAACACAATAGTGATTGTAACTTAAGATAGAATCTGACAAACAAAGTCACCTTATTAAACCCTACAAACTAGCAATTTTCAAATAAAAATCTGCTACTCTACTGGGTTATAACTAACCAGGCTAAGGAATATTAGACAGCAGTGACCTTACAGTGCCATAGAGCTTCTGAGTAGTGGATGCTCCTTAAGACAACTCAATGCAGTTGTCTGGATGAGGGCCACTGTTTTTTCCCCAAACACCAGCAGCTTGCTATTTGCTCTTCATCTGCATGGCCATTGGCCAACTGGCCACTTGTTGAACATGTTCTCTTCAAACACTAGACATCTGCTTGTCAGTTGGCTGCTCAGAATAAGACAGCACCACACCTCCCAAAAGGATAATTTTTTCACTGTTGCTTCCTTCTAATGGCATATCATTCAAAACCCAGCTCCATTATTAAAATCTGTGGGAATAAGCCCAGCTACAGTTAACCTGCAAGTGAACTGGCTTAGAAAGGAAGATAAGGTACAAGCTGAGGAGTCATTCACTTTCTGAATTTCTTTCTGAAGACATATGAACTTGGCATAGGCATGGGATGTGCCAGAATCCACACCAACCACCCACTGCTATAGGATTTTTTGTGACCCTCTGTCTAGCTGAGCTGAGCCAGTGCTAATAGTCACAAGCAGCTGCTGCCAGAGCATGGTGGGGACAATTCCCACTGGTGAAAGTCCCAGGCTGAGAGCTGCCCATCATTCAGGATCAGCAGAGAAAGTGCAGGAGTAGTGCCCACTATGGCACTATTCTGTCTAAGGGCCAAAACTGGGAAGTTGAACACCCACATCTGATGATTTCCCAAACTGCACAAGCACCCTCTCAGCACAGGAGTTTGATGTTCCAGCAATTCTCTTCTTAACAACTTCTAAACACAGTTTGGGAACTGCTTCTGGCATAGGCAAATCTAACAGCTCACAAAGCAGTTTCTAAAAAACCTCGAGAGGAAAAAAGATACTAATAATATAAAGAACAATGCTTGGTGACTCTGATTTTGAATAAAAACCTTGAAGACCCTTGTTGCACATGTGTGAATTTAAATGCTGTGTGCTGCCACAACCTGTGTGTGACAAGTTCCTGGCATGCCAGGAAAAAGAGATTACAGTCCTAAACTCAGATAGAATGTGTTCATCTCGAATAAATCCATGCAAGTAATAAATTTGTTCCCATTTAATTGGTGAACTTGGAATCTTATTCTGGCCTAAAGTCCGACAGTCCTAATGTATGCAATGCACTGTGATGGGCACCAAGAAGCTAAGCTGCATGTCTTAATTTTTGTCCCTAAAGAGTGGGACAGCAGGCACAGGGGCTCTAAATGGCCTACAGCTGCTAAGCCACACTGAACTACATACTGAATATCTTTCTAGTATCACAAAGCAATTAAAAAAGTCCAAGAATGTAATGAAATGCATTACTGTTGGACCTCAGGTCTTTCCAGAATGAACTGATACCCCACTGGCTCAGAGATGCAGATTTAGTTATTTTCTGAAGCAGTATTTTAGGATGAAGTTGAAAAGATGGGCCCATGGTCACAGACAGTTTGTCTTGGAAGATCAAGAAAAAGATTCCTTAGAAAATTGTGTGCTTCTGTTGTCTTAAAACACAACAGATTTGCAGGATATTCCACAGGCATCCAGCCAAAGAAAGGGCAGAAGGATTATCCGTCAGACAATGGTTTACAGCAGAGGTCTAGATTAATAAAATTTTTGGCCAGCCTATGTTGATTTTGAGAATGAAGTAGAGCATAGGATTGGCTTCTTTGGTGATCATACCCCAAATGAGAATCAGGAGTACTGAAATAATTGAATTCTAGTATTAAACTTCCGTTCAAAATTCCTTCTCATTTGACATTCTCAGCTTGCTAATATCAGTCTGTTCATTTCAGCTGCTTGCATTGGGTAAGTCATCCAGGAGTTACCTGAGTTACCTGCAGACTAAAGCAGTGACCAACAAATGTTGTTGGCCATGTGGACATTAAGAAAAAAATCTACAATGAGTGTCCTGGGCTTTAAATCAGAAGTACTGTCTGTGTGCTGCCACAACTTACTGTGAAACCCCGGACAAGTCATTTAGTCCTCTGTTATCTTCACAGGTGCTAAAAGGCACCTAAAGAGCTATCAAAAAAAAGACTTTCAGTCTGTCTGTTCCTTATTTTGGTAAATGGAGGATCACACTGTGTTATCCACTCAAGCATTTTGTATGGATAAACAAATGATTTCGAAACACTCAGATCCGATGACATTTGGGCGATCTGTGTGCCTCAAAGAAACAAAGGAAATACATTCTCTAGAGCTCTTAAAAATACCAGAGAGCAAAATGACTGCATGCTTTTTAAGGAAAAAATACAAACCTAAAAATGTAACCCTGTTTCTCACTGAACATCTTTGCTATCCCAAAACTTTCCATCCCTCCTCAAATTTAAGTTGCTGATGAGCCTGAGGCATGCTATCATCACACAGAGATACTGCTGTTGTCCTATCACTTATCAAAAATATTCAGCAAGTCACTCAAAGATGCCAAAACACTTTAGCTATTTACAGAAACAGTTCATTGCCACAGGAATTATATAAGATACCAAAATTTTGTATTAACTGCCTTAAAAGCCGTTTGATTTTAAAAAGCACTGAACTTTTTTCAAGACATTGAAATATTCTTAGGTGCCAAACCCAAAATATTTGTGAACATCAGGTCTTACCTCTGCAGAAGACCCTTGTCGAACTGACTTCACCACAATTGCTTTGTTCTTTTCTTCTATGTCAAATCCATAGTCATCTTCTTCTGGTAAAATCTAAAAAAGAGCACAGGGTAATAATGCTTCATAAAGAAGGAGTTCGCTGAAAAGCTGAAGGAGATGAAATGAGAAACTGGACTTTTCATCACAAGCCACGACTAACATAGGCTTTTATATTTTAAGGCTGAAAGAGACTACTAGGTCATTTGGTCTGATCTCCTACATAACATAAGACATAAAATTTCATCTGGTAATTTCTTCATTGAGCCCTTGCTACACCAATGCAGAATTTCCAGAGAGTTATCAGGTTATGATCTTTAAGAAGTGAAGAATCTATTCCCACCCTTGAGAGTTTATTCCAATGGTTAATCAACTCTTCTATTAGAACCTGCATTTGGTTTTAACCTCTAGCCCTTCACTCCTCATCAGATCTTTCACTTTTGTATCACAGAATTTGTCAATATTCGGTATTTTCCATTGGTGAAGGTACTTACAGATGAAAGTGTAGTCATTTATTTATTTTTGAAAATACATCGCACATACCTATTAATGGGCAATCTATGAGTCCTTCTTAGCTATCAGTTTCACAAACTGGGGATCTCAGGCCTATCTGTGATAAGTAATATGACATACTACATAAATCTACATCATAAGAGCTGGTCTGCTAGCTAAAATTTTGAATTAACAGTGACAGAACAGTTTCTGACATCTGTAGGCCCCTTCTCTACAAAACAGGCACATAGGTTTTGTGTTAGGGAAAAAAAGTACAAGACTCCTGTACTGTGCTCAGTTTGCACCCTTTACAGCTGACAGAGTTGGTACTTCTTTCTACTGAGAATCTGCTTCCCCTTATTTGCACTGAGGTCACACAGACCTGCCTCATAAATCTTTTTAAAAATCATATCAATCATGGCAAATACATGTTCCACTCATCCTTTTTTAGTGGTTTATTAACAATGGGAAAAAAGCTTAATAACACTTCCCATTTAAAAAAAAAAAAAAAAAGCAAGCCTGGCCACTGGTAAATGGACAAGTGGAAATTCTAACTGATAAACATTTTGCATCTGGGCAAACAGTACACATTTACAAACCATCTGATAAAATAGAACCGAGTTAAATGGAAATATAAAGCTATCTATAATCTAGCATGCCACTAGGGAAAAAAATTACCAAGAATTATTTCCTTGATTCTGATGACACCTGCACTATTTAAAAATACTGTCCTTTTCTGACTGAAGTAAATTCCATCAGCTTGTAAGTGTTGCCTTTTTACAGGAATTCACATTAGGAAAAAAACCAACCCACCAACAAAACATAAACAAACAACAAAATCATCTTGTTCTGCAGGAGCCTTAGACATATTAAAATAATGCATAACATAATGTATCTGCAGGGAAAAAGTCCTCATCAAATGATGTTCAGATTAAATATGAAACTAAAAAGACTGAAAGGGAAGTTTGCCATTCTTGGGTATTTCTAACAAAATACTTTCAGAAGCAATGCTATTTATGCATGTTTAATAAAAAGACAGCTTAGAAAATCAGGTATATCACCAATTAGATTTTCAGTGTTGCAAGTGTAATGAGTTTCAACCCAACAGAATATGTACTTTTATCACTTCACATCTGAGATTAGATAGAAAATTTCTAGGATAGCTCTCCCCTTCAATTCTCATTCTATATTTGAAGGGACTGTTCAGTTTCTTTTTTTTTTTTGATTTTTAAAGCATATGTTCTTTGGAGGCTTTGATTTGCCAAACTTAAGAAGCCAGCAGCTACACAATCTTATATGATCTCTTGGGTGCAGCTACCATTACTATGCATGAAGACCTTTTATATGTATCATTTTTAATAACCTACCTTTCTCTGTTCATTAGCACTGCAAAAATTTATTGTTTGAAAGCAAAGAACCAAAATACTTTAAAAAAACCCCAAATGCGTCAACATTAGGAACTATATCACCACGTTATAAAGCAAGAAATGTCACATTCTGTACACTGGCACTTCTGTACTGGGGATGCTCTCTCATGAAAAGGTAGATTACAGTTAATATTCACTAGACAATACTTGGAGAAGGCTGTGATTCATTCTTTATTATAAAGTAGTAACACCTTACACTCCACAGCTGAACACCATTCATCCCTAAGGAGTCCAAAGCAATTAACTAACTTGCCACCTACAAGAATTATTTCTGTGCCCCTGAAATCCAATCAGTTTTTTGAATGTAAGGCAGCAGCTGTTTAATCTTGAAAGACAACCACATTAAAATAAGACCATATGAAAAATAAGCATGTTTAATCAAAACCAGGGGGCAAATGTAGTCAGAACATATTCAAAGAGAATTTTGGTGGAGGTGGGAAGTGAGGGGGTGGAGATGAAAAGCTATGCAAAGAATGGTCTATTATAGCTGTATCATGCTGAAGCAGGAATTCTCAGCCTAAATTCTTGGGGGCATCAGCAGTGGAAGAGGCATCACAGGCCTACCAACCACCATTTCCTAAACTAGGGTCCAGGATCACATTCCTCTCTCAGTCTTCCTTACAGCCTGATGAGGTTCCTGTAGCTCTTCGCAGCATTCATTTGAAAAGACCTATTTTCCTGCCACCTCATGTCCCAGGTTGTTCCAGTCTCCCCAGCCTTTCAAAAGTCCACAGCTCTGGGGCATTACAACTAAATTTGAAAAGACAAAATTTCTTTCCAGTGTGAAGATCCATAATCTAGGCCAAACCTACTGCTATTATAGTTAAAAGTGTGCTTTGCCACATTAGCAGAATAGGCTTAATACATACAGAATTACTCAAATGTTTGTTTTGGTTTGTGAGCTTTGAAATTGAGCATTGAAATAGAGCTGTTCATTCTGAACAGTGAAAGATTTATAGCCTAAAGGATGTTTTTCACTTCAGAGTTCACTGTAATTTTTAGTATCCACATCTACTCTAAGCCCTTATCTGGCCACATACACCTGGATGATGGATGGCTCTTGCTACTGACTTGCCAGTCTGTCTCCTTGGGAGATCAGAAATCCCAGAGGATGCGTTCTCATTAGTGGCTCTCTTCCCAGGGGTGTTTTGTGTCAATGATTTGAATTCTCAAGCTACAATAGGCTGTGACAAGCGAGTATAATGAAGAACAAAGGGAAATCTCTTTTTTTGCTCTCTCTCTGCAGAAATTTTGCAGAGCTAGGTCATTTTATATTAGTATAATACACAAAAATAATTCTCCTGGAATGGTTAAAGATGGAAGAGTTTTTTATTAAGGACCAAGGATGGCTTTGAGTAGTACAAATTTCTATTCTTTATTCATGATTAGAATAGGAGAAAGGCATTCTATACTTCTGTAAGAATTTTAAGGTGAAAGCTATTTTATTCAGTTAGCTGGTTTAAAATGGAAATGACATGAACTCAAATGATAATATTACCTATTACCTAAAAACTTGGTATCTGAAGTGCTGAGTAGAAGAACACTTTCATTTTCAAATCTGATTCTGAATGTAACAGCAGTTGCAAAGCCCTACGCATAGATGAGATTTAGCATTATAATTTTCATTTCGTGTGAGAAGTTAAATTAAAACCCAGGTAGCCCTGACTTCTGTGCTCAAACCATTGTCTTTCATCGAATATGCTACAGTACTCGGGCCCCTGTGTGAGCTAAATTCCAGGACATGCCACAGCCCTGCCCATGAACTGCAGTAGGACAGGGCAACTACTATCCCCTGCAGCTACTGCAACACATGACTGAGGATAAGAAACATGGGATACCCTGGAGGAATGTAGGAGATATCACAGGTCTGGAAAGTTGATGAGGCTTAGTCTTAACAGTCCAGATCTCCAATCCAGCACGACAGTTTTGAGAATGCTAAATAAAGTGTACACAGGCATCATCTTTAGAAATCACTGGAAGTGCTTTTCTTTTGAGATCAGATAAGTAACACACTACAGTCTTCTGGGGACCCCAGCACTGTGTCTGCATTAAACCTCTCAGCCAACTTTAATGGAAGCCCATCTCTACAGGTAACTACCCTTGTCTGATGATCAGCTCCAAACTACCAGCTTTAATTTGTGTCGTGGTTGGCTTGCACTAACAAGTAGAGGTGCTGATCACAAGTTAACAGCACACTGCAGTAACCAAATCACTATGCTTGGAGTCAATCCAAAACTCAAATTCTCTTCAACTATGCAAAGAATGTTGTATGTTTTTTCACTTTGTCAAGATTTATGTCCTTCAATGAAAAACAATTGCACAAATAAATGAGTATTACATTTTATTTCAAGTGCATTTTTTTCATGCCAAAAGCACTTTTTTCCTTAGTGTTTCTAATGATCTATTTGAAAAGTTTCCGTTGGTTTCTGCTTTCAAGGGCAAGCTCTCCTGTGACAGAGCAAACTTAGGTGAGGGGAGTGGGGTAAACTGTCTGTTAAAACATCTAGGATTTCAAGGCAGTGGAAAAGCATGTTTCAAAAGCCAGTACTTAGGAAATTCCACTAAACTTCCTATGGTGGGATCAGGGGATGGGAAGAATCAATGCCCTATCATGAGTGTAAAGAGGCAAGTAGTGATGTTCCACAGACAGCAAAGCCTCAGGATTCCAGCTGCTCAGAATTGCTAAACACAGAAACAGAGAAAGAAGTCAGGCACATTTTTTTGTCAGTAAGTGTAATTCATTTACTGTACTGCTATTTGTGGGATCATCTGCACAAACATTCAGAGGGCAGCTAATTTATTTGTGAAAATGAGGGCAAGTCATAACTTTAGCATGACTGTTACTCGTTTGACAAAAATCTGTGGCCTCTAAGTAGGATAATTCTTACTCAGCATGCGCTGGCCACTGCAGATTGTTTGCTTTTTGAGACAGGACTGTATTTTGACAGAGGTTGACTGACGCACTTCAGAACCACAATAATAGTAACATTAAAATTATTCTTGCTGCAAACATTTCAGTTACCAAATTATGAAGTGACTGGCAGGACCAATTAGGGATTACAATCAATCCCTAATAAATAGTCCATGTGCTAGTTTCACTTGTTTGTTCCATCTCTTTAGCAAATACTAATAAATGATTATTACATTAACAGGAAACAGAATCAAAGAACTCATTTCGCAGCTTACATTACTGTTGACTTTTAACAGCATTTTAACATAAGCTCCTTGAACTGACAGAAAAAAGTGGAAGACACATACTAGTCAATCTGTTTCCTCAAGCTGTCTTGTCATGAGTAAGTTGGAAAATTAAAAATACCTGAATAATGGCTGTTCCCACCAACACGAAACTGTTCTTTGAGTGCTTTGCAAATCACAATTTAAACCCCCTCCCAAAGTGTATCAGCTTTTAACTGCTTGCCTTTATCCAACAACTCTCCATGAGAATAATCCTATTAACCTGACACTCCAATTGCTGGCACTGGATGTATACAGGAATAATTTTGAGGGATCAGGGTGCTTTAAATATTACTTCTGGCCATTGAAACAAACAGATTGGTCTCCTGGGAGACAACAGTGAGACAGCGAAGTTCTTGTGAACTACAGGAAAATTTTTCCCATATAATGGTCCTCTGGATCTTTTCCAGAAATTTGGCTTTTATAGTTTCTGACCCAAGTTGTTATCCTGCTTCTGCATTCTGTCAGTGTTCAAAGGGAGAAAAAGATGGGCCTGGAGCCACTGGAAGTAAAGAAGGATTTCACACGACCAATTTGACAACCAAGTCCAAACGGTGTTAGAATAATGCAAGTGCAGTAAGGACTGGGATGGCATTTAGTGAGGTGGGAATCTGGAGGTAACAGTAATGTTACAAAAGCATGAACATTACTGTTCATTAACAAGAACATTATTTTTTGGAAAACAGTTTCCATAAACCCAGTAAAGATGATAGTTGATCCATAAATGCAGGATATATTCATATAACTTAGACAATGATGTCCTGAAATATCTGTGTTCTTATCAGTCTTTTAACTTCCATCTGAATCTACCTCACATATAAGGGTGTTTAAACTGTTTCCCAGAAACATCAAGGTTTACATTAAAGTATTTCTTACCAGAAGACTCTTTCCCAGGATGTTTTCCACAAGCTTGAAGTCATTACGTAATTGTTTACTTTTGGAACTGGTGCCTTCCATCTCCTCATCAGCATAAAAGCGGAAATATAAGGATTCATCCTTAAATTCACTTTTCTCCAGAACTAGAAACAACGTATATGAAATACAAACATGCATTTACACATAGAGAGAAAGAGAGAAACAAAAAAGAAAGTTAAAGGAAATTCTAAACATTTCCCCAGCCCTTACAGAACAAAGACCAGTCACCTAACTCAGCTCTGTATTTTTAAGCTACTACTGTATTTTAGGGATATTCTTTCCTTCACAGCGCATAGCAGCTCAAGATACAATGTTTGACTTCCCTGTCATGTAGAATGCATACAAAAAGCAAAAGAACCTCTTCAAAGAAAGAAGTTACTCAAAACATTATGCTCCCTTCCCATGTCAAAATGAATATGAGATGGCTAAACTGACTAAGGCTTCTCAACCAAAAAAGGAAATGAGAGGGAAATGAGATCTATAAAATTCTGGAAGGCATGACAAAGTTCTTTGCCATTTTTTTCAAATACAAGACCTGGGGGCTTCAAACTTCACCAAGTGACAATCTTAAAAACTGAGGAACAACTTCTTCATTGAACATGTACTTATGCCAAAGGATGTTATGAATGCCAAAAGTTTACATGGCTCAAACCAGATCAAATTATTTAAAGAAAAACAATTATTCTTACATTCTTACCAAATACTATGCAAATTCTCTGTTAGTTATTTACAATAATCTGCTCTCACAAACAGTATTCAAAGCATGGAGAGCAAATGTTATTTATCATGAAACCTGGATGTTTCACTGGACAAACTACACTTCACTCTTGGGACTTTGTATGTGCTATTTAACACTGATACAGATGTTGTTTCTTTACTTTCCCAGTTTAGCAGCAGCATCACTGAGGGTGGAGATTTGGCACTTCAGATTTGGAAGCTTCAGAGATTCAGCACTGAGGATTGTGTTTGTTGTCCAAGTGGCAAGAATTAGGCCATTTTACTTTGTACCTGACGTTTCTTGGTGATATTTCAGGACAGTACTTGGCTTGTGCATTGGTCTGATGTCTCTGAAAGAGATGCTGTGAAAAAATATGCCCCTTCTAGCTTGTCTAATCACTTCAGGGCTCATCATTACTATTAGTAAGGGGATTCACTTGGGAAAGTACTAGGCTTTGACATTTTCTGTAAGCTTGAAGACTGCTTTTTAGAAGGACCTGCTGGGATGCCTGCAACTGTATACATGTCAGCATGTATGGCACAGCCTACAGAACAGGGATTTTCAGACAGTCAGCTAATCTGACTGAAGTAAAAGCTCATTTAATTGGGTGTGGGAGGTAATATTGATGCACTACCATGATGCATGAAGCCATTATTGCAGAGTCCAACACCCAGCGCGACAGCTTCCTCACGAGTCTGACAGTCTCCCTAGAAACAAGAGGATAAATATTACATCTCAGACAACTTCCTAGGCTAAATTATTCCCCTTCTTCACCACATAGCTTGTGGCTCTGAAATTAGCAGGATGCTCTTTGTAGGGAACAATAGCAAGAAATTAAACTAGCTACCCAATTGCCCAAATCCCATTCATTCCTATATATAGCATCTCTTGCCTCCTACAGGAACTAGGAGGACAAAGAACAGGATTCTGGACATTAGTTGTTTAACCCACAAAGGGACATAATATTACCTCAATGTAAAGACTTTTTATTTGCAGTCATAGTGTCAGGCTTTACGACACATTAGCCACAGACAATAAAACCCATCCTTAGAAAGAGGAATTGAGAGATCTTATCTGTATTCAACCAAAGGGAGAAAAACCAGAGTAAACCCAGCGTATGTGAACTCCAAAGGTTAGACTGGTTACAGCTGCAGTGACATTCTTTTCTTATACAGCAGACATATGAACAAAGGCTTCTGTTTCCCACTACCTGAAGCCTTGAGTGCAGTATTTCAAATCAGGTACAAAAGATGACTTTCAAGTTTACCAGAAATGGCAGTATTAATTTTTGCATCTACAATTCAGTTAAATACAAGAAATGTCCAGTGTTCTCTACGTATCTGCTAATTTCATAGAATCACAGAATGGCTTAGGCTGGAAGGGATCTTAGAGATCATCTAATCCAACCTCCCACCATGGACAGGGACACCTCTCAACTAGACTATGTTGCTCAAGGCCTCATCCAACTTGGCCTTGAACACCTCCAGGAAGGGGGAAAATTTGCAGCTACAAGTGAAGACTTTAGAGACATGCTGGTTGTACTTTTTAGGCAGATGCGTAAGTTCTAAATAATGCTGCTAAAAGTCATCAGGCACTCACTATTGGTCTTACCCAGATGAAGAACACTGTTAATACTGGTCACTTGATGCATGCTCACCTGCTTCCCAGTCCCCAGATGGGCACAAGAAAACCTGGGATCTACTATCTCACTAAGAGCAGCTGGTCAGCTCATTCCAGCAGGTAGGGAACCTGCTGCTTTGGCAGAGGAGCAACTTCAGCATATTAATTTCAGTCCTACTAAATTAGAAGCATAAGTATTTCACCTTTTTCCTCCTCTATCTGGAGAACTAGATATCCTGAAGCTTTAGCAGCAACTGCACAGTAGTGTACTGACTTTGTTTTAAGCAAACCAGTTGGCAGACCAAGAGCTCTCTGATCTCGTTAGCAGAACATCAGTCCTACTTCAAGGCCTACTAAGGAGAGCAGTAGCTATTTGCCAGGCAAATACTGGCAAAGAACATCACTGTGGTGTAAAGATACTATTTAAATACAGGATAATGCAGGATCAGCTCTTGCCAATCAGCAGCACTACTGGCTCTTGTTGAAGAGACTTTCTGACAGCAAAATAAAGGCATGACATTTACAAAGTAAGAACTAAATACTGTTGTCTTGGTAGGAAAAAGACCAAGGCTGTTCTGGAAGAACCACAGGATTATGTAATTACACAAGGAAAACCAAGAAAAAAGCTTTAATAAACCTTAAGTTAAACTTTTACTACAAACTACTTTCAATTTGTCCTCATTTTCAATATCCTGTCATACGACAATTCTCAACACTCTGTTTTACTTTATGGGATAAATGGGCAGTTTATTTTACAGAGGCTGGGACTTAAAATTCTAATTTATTCTTTCAACTAAACAAACTGAAGGAGAAATACCTTCCAATGTTACTGTCTTAACCTTTAGGAATCTACTTTTGGTTCAGGCAACAAAATCTCTGCATAGAAAGGCTCTAAACCAGACTTGGCTGCTCCTGATGTTGTTAACTTGGCCTTATAACATTCCCCTAAGAAACCAGCATTCTCTAATTATAAAATGTAACTTAAATTAGATCACTTCAGCTCACCTGTAAGTACTTCTAAATGTTACGTAGCAATTTGTCTGAACACAATGAAATCAGTAACAAAAATTTTAAGAAAAAAGAACCACTTAAAATCAACAATCTTGACAGAACATGTCTCTCAACTTCTTTATACAGAAATTGGATGTGAAACTAAATACACCAGTTTTGACAAGGTAATTTATGTTTACTCCAATACTCCTACATACTCCCAATGTCTACAGTGCCACAAATGCACTGCACATCTAATAATAAGAGCTCTTAATGCCTCTTCAGTCCTAGACTGAGTACATACAATGCATAGGGGATAATAACATATATCACATTTGAATACAACTGTTCAAATATACACAAGATTAAGCCTCATTGAGGACCCAACTTATCTCCTGTCAGAAGCATAATAGACAACAACTTCCAGGTAGGAGGATCAAGGTATGAAATACAATTGACACCACTTCTTTGATTATAAAAAAAGTTCTTACTCTTTTCTCTGTTCAGTCCTATGAATATTTCTAAAGGTCAAGGAAATGAAAAAACAGTTTTCTTATTAAGGAGGGCTCTCACTGGCATTTATAGTCCAAATTGCAAACAGAAATGAGAAAGACTATCCTTCAGGACAGTCACCCCGTGCCATCAAATCTAACAGAAACAATAGTCCTTGCTTTTTTTGTGCACCATTTCTAAACTAAAATCACGGTGCAAACTGATCATCAGAAACAGAAATACATCCCAGCTTTCTTGTGTAACAGGCAGTTATCAGATCAGACACCATCACTAAGATTTTCAAGAAGAGATGTCTAAAGTTAAACTGAAAGGTAGATATTTGAGCATTAAATAAATGCACTACTCCGCAAAAAGCTCAGTATTCATTATCTCACACTAAAATCTGTTGTTAGCTAATACAGCCAAAATAGGAATGGTTGCCAGAAAATAGTACCATCTTATATGAAAATTGCAAGCACACCCCCCCCCCCAAATTACTCTTTATAAGGATCTACAAGCAAAGATTGACAGTAATTTAAATGTTTAACAGTGTTCCCCTTTTAATAATTACAAAAGAAATTTCCCTCATCTTTGCATCTGTATAAATGTCCATATGCATACATGCACACAATGTAAATCACAGAGCCTTATTCTATACCTCTGTATCTGGCTTTAGGTTCCATCTTAATGTAAAGTTTAAAAAACAGGAGAACTAACAGCCACATTAACCTACTAGCATGAAAAAAAATGGGGAAGGAAATAAGCTACCTTTTCCAGATCAAGAGCTTATATTTTATGTTGCTATCTGAGTCTTTCTACTGCCTATAGCTCTAAGATTAACAATTATATTGGCCTGATTAGCTTGATTACATCTCTTTTCTTTGGCCAAAGCACTTGTTTTTTCCCCCTCAGCTTTCCATGAAGCAGATCCAGTTAAATCACATGTAACTGATATGACAACCTCAGTACTAATATTGTTGCTCTCCTCTGTGCTCTTAAAAGGAAAACAATTGACTACTCCATTCTCATTCAGTTATTTGGCAGAGAACAACCTTAAATCATACCAATCTTATTAATGTAGGAGGACATCAAATGCAATTGCAGGAAACATTTTTGAAGGACAACATCCCTGGTTGTCAGGGGCCTAATTCTCATTCAAAGTAGCCTCCCTTTATGTCATTTTGGCAGTATAGGACTTAAATGATGGTCTGATTCACAATCACATTAAGAGAAAAACACAATGTGCAGTTGACTCTGATAGTGAGCAACACGGCACACTCTCGCTTTAGATTACATTAGACTATCAAAGCTAAATTTTTAATTTCCCAAGCTACAGGCTCATCTCTGTAATTACAAGGTAAATGTGGGGCAACTACAATTTCTGAAGACAATAGTGCAGCTGTTGGTATAAAACTATAGATTCAGTTTTTAATAAAATTGTACCACACCTATGCTAAACTAAATGAGGTCAACATTGCTTTAAATGTCTTCCAAAAATCACAAGAAATAGAAAAGATCCTTGAGAACAGCCAGTTCACCACTCCTAGGGCTAACAAAGAGCTTTCTTCCTCTTTACGCTGCCAAATAACAAGCTTTCACCAAATGAACAATACCAGAAAGTGGAAGATTGTATGTTCAAAAAATCAGAACATGTTTAATTATGTTGTAATAGTCCCTAGATAAATGTGTTTTATTTACTTGTAAATGGAACTGAAGCATTAAGCTCCTTGTCAAAGACAGCAGTATCTTAACTTTTTCTTACCTGTGCAATAAGCCAATCCACGAGTTTACTTGCAGGGATTACTGATTTGTAGGTCTTCAGGTGGTAGTCACGGTCTCTAATTAAGAAACAGAATTCAGGGAAAATCAGGACAAAAATGTACACATTTCTTTTACACTCTAAATGTACATACACTATTGTGAGCTACTATTATTAATTTGAAGAAAGAAAAATTACAGATGGGAAAAGACTGAGACTCCTAGGCACAAATAAATAAGGCAGAAAGTAAGAAGCAAGTATCATTTCTCTCTGGAAGAAAAGACTAGGTTTTAAACTTTTCTAATAGCTTGAATTCCGAAGGTATTTCAAAGGAACACAGACAAGTGGTATTTCAAATTTCTCTAGATGCTGTTTCAAGCCACCTTCAGTGAGCTCTTATTCCTGCCGGAGACAGCCAGGACATTGTTTTCACAGATGCACTGAGCTGCTGCTTGAACTCAGGTTAGAATATTGCCACCATCAGTTCTGTTGAAAAATCACATTCTTCTGGCTGTAACTCATCTTCTAGTTTCCATCCTAAATCCACTCACGTCCATCTTACATTTATTGGCTCTGTGTCAGCCCCATCTATAAGCTTAAATGGTTTTTCTCTAGTGTTTACTCATCAGGGTATTCACAGACAGTGACCCTACATATTCCCTTTGTTCCCCCTTTTTGTTAGGCTCCCTGAACTAAACACCTTTTAGCCTACTCTGTCAAGAGAGATTTTTCTGATTCTGCACATCTGTTCAGATTTTACTTCCTTTTGCGAAATATCACTGAGTAGACAGATACAAATAAGAGTACACTGTGGTCCTTTATGTCACGAAACAATTTCAGCCATTGTAAATTAAAAAAAGAAGTGTTGTATTCGGGTCTTGTAACACAACTTGCACCATCTCACACACAGCCCTTGTAGAGAGCAGCACTATTCCTGAAATACGGAAAAGAAAAGCTATTGTAACTTGCTGCTTTTGCAGTTTTCTTCCATTCCTCTTCCCAGAGCCATGGAGATAATTGATGTTTTTAGTCTTTCATAAAATACTTCTAAAGATTTTTGATACAAATATAAGAGGACTATGTGGCTCAGGACATTGGACTCTAACACCTTTCACCTCCAGGTCATTGGATTTAATCCAGCTCATGAGAGAATGAAAAGCTCTTTCCATTTTAAGGCTGTTTACCAGCCCGTGTGAAATAAATTTTGTGGTCTTGATCCAGTTCCTAGTTCCACATCACAAAAGCCATTACCACAATTAATTTGCATTAATTGGCTCCCGCTTGTTGAGAGTCTCAGTAGAGAGGCCAAATGTTGAATGGGCTATGAAGAACTAATTCCTCTCTCACCCTTGGAGGTGGTCCTTCTATTTCAAGCTGGAGGTCCACTGGCATGACTGTGGAAGGAAACTTTCACAGCCACTGTGACTGTTTTACAGTCCGGATGTATCTAGACAGCAGCTCAAGAGAAGACTTTATTCTTCAGTTCTGTCAAATCAACCTTTCATTAGCACCACACTATCCGATATTTCCTTTTTTTCTAAAAAAATCTAACATCAAACCACCATCTAAAATTCATCCTACTCACGCTCCTTTTACTAATCATCTACACATACGGATATGTTGTGACTGGCTTTTGTAAATAAAAGCGGCAGAAATGCCTGCGTGTTTGCAGAATGCAGGGTGAGAGAAATTAGAAAGGGAAGCATGTCTTTCAGAACTTAGGAAAAAACCCAACAACTAAAGAAAAAAAACATGACAGCATTTCCAGAAATATGTGTCCTCAGAACAAAAGCTTTCCTCATAGTGCTTACACACATTTTTTGACTTGTCTTCCAGTAATGTGCTAAACCCAGCACAAAGCTGTGGGAGTTTTCTGGGAAGTTTTTCCTTCACGCTCTTATCTTGAGAAAATGTGCTTTTGAAATGTCAGAACAATAAAGGAAAGTATTAAAATATTGAGTACTAATGAGTAGGGGTTTCCAGATTGTGAGAAGCAACTCCCAACATTTTCATACAGATGCTGACATAGAGTTAGAGTTTTGAATAAGCTGGCATCAGGCTCCTGGTCCAAGGCCCAGTCTTTCACTGCTTGTAGTTAAATGCTTGTCAGGATGAATATTGCAACATTAGTTCACTGATTTTTTCCACCCATTTCAATCTAGCCTGAACAGGAGTAGAGTGCAGACTGTCACCCAGAATTGTGAGCTGCAGGTGAATAGTCAGATATGGATGTGGGAACCATTGACATTTTGGCAGAAACTTGCTGCCTCACAGAAACCAGAGGAGTATGATATTCTTCACAGGGTCCAGCCCATCTACACACTGAAGTACTGTCCATCACATGTGTAAGTGGGAGCAAGTTCTCCCACCTCGACAACTTCCCCAAAGTAGATCAGAGGCATATCCAGAACCTTCTCTACATCTAAATTTTTTTCAAGTGTTTTACTTGTTATGTATCAACCCCCAAAGCAGCATCTATTACAAGAACAGCAGATTAATAAGACACCACCAGACAGGCCTATGGTAATTATTTGGACCTTGCTCCCTAAAGCACAAGACTACATCCCTTTCAGTTTCTGGGTACCCTGAGGTCAGTGAAATTTCATGAGTTTCACCTACCATTATTTCACCTCTGCACGTGAATTTCCATCTGAAAGGGTGAAATGTTTAAGTGCAAATACACGCATGTATATACACAACCATTTTGCCTACCAAAGGCTGCATCAGGCTTTCCTGCTCTCTCTATACCCTTTAGGCTAACTGAAATCTGTACTACTGGAGAACAGCTATTTGGCGGGGGGAGGGGGAACATCCAACAGGTATCTAATTAGGTAAATTTATCATCAGCGTGAACTGTAACTATCTTTGCAGCTCCTTTTAGCATGACAATGGCATCTCTCAGTAAAACATCTGTTGTATAACTCGGACAAGAAATCAGTTTTGTTGAACTGGGGACTCCAGCCATACCCATCAGAGGTTTTTCTCTTCCTCATCAGTTTTTTGTATGTAAAATGAAGTTGTTCTAAGTGAAAATGCCTAATTTTCAACCATAAGCACCTAAAGAGAAGACCTACATAGTTCAGGGTGGTTTCCATTACAGGCCAGAAATATTCATCTGATGTCACAGTAAGGCAATGACCTCTGAAAATCATCTTCTAGGTTTGGGAAGAGAGTTAACTAGTGCTTGCAGATTATCTCAGTTCTTTAGCTCTTATTTATACAAAGCCAAGTTCTGAAGATGCCACCCAAAATTTTCAGGGTTTTTTCCAATTACTCCACTTCAGATGGGTTTTTGTTTGTTTAGCATGCTTTGAATGAAAAAATCCTAGCTTCGCACTGGAATCTGTTTACATCACTTTAGCATCTGTTTATATTTTCTATAACCCTAATAATATAGCAGTTATAATCAGACCACACAATCTGCCCTGAATCAGTAGTCTCTTATTAATCACACCCACTTGAACTCACACAAAATGCCAGAGTAAACAAATAAACTTCTGTCATGCTAACAGCTCTCATGAACTGACAGAGGAAGCAAATACCAGCAAGACTGTAACACTAGCCTTGCACTCTCCCAGAATCCAGTTCCAACATCCTCCAGAAGTAAAGCTGCACATCTCAACTGTGGAGATAGAAGAGTAGTAAAAAAGCCAACAAAATGCAGAAAATTACTGTTATAAGAAAGAAGTAGGATGTCAATAGTCATCCTTTTAATAAAGCAGATAATACATACACAATGGGATCATGAAAGTGAACTTACTTTACCACTGGAGTATACAGGCAGTGTAGTCGGCAGTAGAGCCTGACACCCTGAAGGAGGAAAGATGCATGGTATTATCAGTTTTTTCCTATTCAAAGAAACACTGTCTAGCTAAAGCTAGGGAAACCTGGAAACCAATGTCTCTACTCAGCTGGAATTATCTATTGATTAACTGTTTTTCAAAACAGTTCCCTTATCTTCTCTGTCAAACATTCTTGTTCCTCTGCCTCCAGAAGCAAAAAAAAAAATCTGTTCTTTTATCTCTAACCACCTCCATTCCAACATTTTCTCCATTAATCCTTCCTCGCAATTAACCCATGAAAAGCACAACTACTTCTTCCATAAGAAGAAATTCAATTTATTAGAAGGTATATGGGCAGATATGGGATCAACAGAACTCATCTGACATACAATTATCAGGAACAGCAGTTAAATATTGATCTCTTCTATCTTCCTGAACCATAATGCTCCGAGTTTCAGCAGTCATGCTGTATTATGGCCTACTGTTTTCTTTTAAGACCTTTTGTTACTATATTAGGATTGTAATCAGTAGTCTTGGGTGCAGTCACAACTCTATTATTATTTACTGCTAAGCTCTGCTTCCTCTCCCTAGAATGAATGTCTCCTACAGCATTAGGATGGATGGCTTAATACAACAAAGATAAACAGCAGTAGGGATCTCCTGTACAACAGGTCAATGACATTCAGAGGCACAGCAAACTCTTTAGATGCAAATCACAAGGTTCCAGTTAAGAATGAGAATACAAACCTTGGACATGATGTCTTCCAATTCACTTCTCGGCTTGTACGTTCCATCATCATAGCGAAATCTGTACATCACCTGCTCATTCTTAAACTGGTGCTTATCTGAAACTAAAACACCAGTGTGATAATTAAAATGACATCTTTTCTCCCCTGCCATGTTCTTCATAGTCCAGTTGGTATGTCTATACCTAAGTTATTGCTGCTATCTATCAACTTCTGGAGGTGACTGAGCTCTTCCAATCTTCCCTTACTGTGTATGTATATGTATACATATATATGCTTATGTGCATTTCTGAATAGTTCCACCAACCAAAGCATTTTTCTAAAATATTGCAGTTCCAATAAAATTGAAATTTCCTCCTTTTACACCAGATTCAATTTACGTCAGGCTTTGGAAATAGTCCTAGTGGAGGTAATTGGGACCATCTGACTTTTTTCAGTAAGTTTTGGACAAAGTGCCTGCAAATTCCCACATCAATTATTATAGCACTAAAGTCATTTTTGCAGTTGCCCAAAGTTCTGCAACTCCAGAAGCAGAAGTATGCTGGTGGGAGGAACTACAGTTGTTAGGGCTATTCTTCTACCATGGTTCTTGCATTTAATAGCGAGTTCCTTCTAAAAAATTAAGAAGAATTTCTGAGAGACTGCTTTTTCACCCAAAATAGCCATTCCACAGTACAGCAGTTAAAATCTTATTGGGTAATGCTATATACTGATAGGCTTTAAAGACAAGGACACAAAAATGTTTCAGTGTGATAATGAACCACTTCAACAGAAGTATTGCCAAAATCAGAAAGAGTTAAAAAACCAGAGCCAGTTTCAAACAGATTTATCCAATGGAAGAGGGTTGAAGTCAGTATCTATATCCATATGTAGGTTTATCCTGTCTCTATTCTACAGTAACCTGTTCCAACAGAACATTAAGGTGGGAAACCCTTATACTGGAGATAATTTAGTAACTAGTAGAAATTGTTTCACTGATTAGTAAATAAGTGGTAATTATAAGTAAAAAGTCCCAACAATTGTTCAAGTTCAATAGAAGTAATAACATATCTTCCAGATTTTACAGTACTTTGTTCACAGCTTAATTTAATGGAGACCAGTTACAACTATATAGAGGAGGAGGGGAAAATGTAGAGAAGAGAAACCAAAGTAGACAGCAGGTAAGGTGGGGTTGCTTAGTCATTGTAATCTTTCCTGCCTTTGCTGATGTAACAAAATCATGGCCAGATCTTTGTGCTGGAGCATCCTTTAATATTGTGGATGCAGTATTTCATAGTAGGCACAGCACTTGATGAACTGAGAGAAAAATATGGATTTCCACTATTTCAGATGTATCTTAGGCCTGAGTTTGATTAACCTGAGAAAAATGATTGCCCTGATGACCAAAGACACTGGGCTAGGCTGACTCAGCAGTACCAGGACTCAGTTTGAGATTCAGTTTGCCCCTTGCAGAGTGGGGTGATAATTGTTTAGAAGGCAGACACCAGAAATTCTTAAGATTTTCCTTCATTACACAGGACATCCTGGTCTTTAATTAAAATTTCTGCTTTTGCTGGTATTCTTCCTTAATTTCAAGGAATAAAAAAAATTTGCAGGATCAGGTGTCTATCCTTTTGTATACCGTGGAATCCCTAAGCTGCATAAGCTATTGACTTCTTTGAGTGTTTGCATGCTCTGGATTTTGTATTTCCAAATCCAATTGAGAATTGAGTCTGCAGAAAGTGTCTTCTGTGTCTGGCACACAGAAGATCAGGTTCTGATCACTTCTGCTCTCTGTGACAGGTACCAGAACTTCCATATCAGCAGTCCCAGATAAAATAGCCAGAATTAAAGGAGGTACAGAGGAAATTGAGCGATAAAACACACAGAGCTCAGCATTTAGCAATCTTCTATGCCCATGCTTCTCAGGCAGGCCAAGAGATCAGCAGTTTTCACCTGGCAGTAATGTTATGCCAAGAGAAACAAAAGATAAAAAATATTGCCTAATGTAGAACAGGGGTAAGGGCTTCATTATGGTGCTTACATTTTAAGTTCTTATTGCATTAGCAGACACATAATGGGATACTTTCATGTTAAATGATTTCTCAAAATCTCAGGGGATATTTCCCTAAGTAAATGCAGCGTAGCAAATACCTTGCAATGTCTACTAGTAATTGTCACTGGAGACACTAACATTAGGAACTCCCAGTAAAGGTAACATTAAAACCAAATGAGATCAATCTTACTCAGGACATTTGAATAAGGGGAACAATAAATATAAACAGGAGATACAACAGCACAACTTTCTTTGAGCTGTAAATTTCTGTTTAGAGAAAAAAGTCACTGCTGAAAGTGTCAGATATGGCAAGTTAGAGAGTCATCAGGAAATAACAAGTCTCAGGAGAGCTTTTTGCAGGAACAGTGCAAGTGTACACATTCAGAATGTGGGTAAGGGTGTGACGGCAAAAGAGCATTCTTCACCCAAAGGGAATCCCTACACATTGGAGCCAGAGTGTTTCAGTTCTCCAAAGTCACAGTTTGGGCCCAGTACTCAAAGACACTCAGTGCTTTTGAGGTTATGCTCAAAGTTCTTCTAAGTCTGAATGTGCCTGAAAGTATGCCTTGGTACCTGGAGGTGGAAGTGTATGTCCATGAGGGGCTGTCATATTGCTCATATTAGATTTCTCTATGTGTTAATTAAAAGAAGATAACAGATACCATTTCTTAATAGTGTTATTGTCACCTGAAAGACAAGTTTGTGGAGTTGAGTTACCAAGAGATTAAAATAAGACTACCCTAATTAAGTGGCTCCCATGTTTATATTGGTTTCCAAAAGATTGTATGGAAATGTAGACCACTGGTGACTTGACTTACATACTGTATTCCTTTGATGTGCATTCTGCAGCTAAACTCACCTGAATGTTGAAACTGGGGCAATTGCTGTTTAACTAGAATAGGACTATGTTGCTCTGTCTGCATAATGTAATACGAAAACAATAGGAAACAGCAGGACAAATCTGGATTTAAAGGATGTAATCTGGGGAAAGATCTTATTTTATCAGATAGGCAGTTAGCACAGAAAACTTTCTAACAAGCATTGTGCTACTTTGGTCATGCAGCACTTTTGTATTCACTATCCTACTCTTCAAAAATACTCCACAACACTTCAAGGTCATCTGCTGGGTGTGATGAAGAAATACGGTGCATTGCTATTTTAAAGCTAGACATTCCTTGTCAAATGAGCTGGAAAGAACAAATCCCACAACAAACTTTCCATCATCTCTTTTCTCTATGACAGTCTCCTTAGAAAGAATGACCCATCAACTGGAGCCCCTCACACTGTTCGGACTGGTGCCATATTCTAAAAAAGCATTGCTTGACTACCCTCTCTATTTCTGATGTCTCCTATGGAAAGCTGTATTTATTGATCACTACAGGTTTACGAACACAATAGTACAAAGGAATACACACCTGATATAGTCTGCAACAAACATGTTGTGGAGAAATCAAGCAACTACAGGCATAAATGCTTTTAGGATACCCAGAAAGTCTTTTAATGAGATAAATTTGCCCACTCATTAAACTCAAAAGCCATTAAATATTTTGAGAATTTGATGGATATGGTACAGGAAAATATTTGAACAACACATGAACAACTGTAGTCAGTTTTCCACCCTCACTTCCAGGGCATTACTGAAATCTGACATCTCTTTATGGCATGGAGCACTCACCATGATGAATGATTCCATTTTCCAATAGTGCCTGTCCCAGGTTGACTCCTTCCTCTGGTTTGCTTATCTCTCCAATTTCTGTGAGCCATGACACAAACTCACTGCAAAGGGAAGCAGAAGAGAAACAAATAGTTTTTGTTTTCACTCTGAACATAAGCAGACACATGCCTCTGCAACTCAGCAGCCAATCACAAACTTTCTCCTTGAAACAAGTGTGAAAACAGTTTTAAGTGACAATACCTCTACTGGGTGGCTCAATTTCCTACATTTCTAGAGGAAATGCTCTCCAAAAAATCTCCAGATGATCTATTCTTTTTCCCACCGTTCCTTTTATTTCATCATAATTAGCATGTACACAAAAGGGAGGACCTGTCTGGATCTATAAAGATGCTGCAAATCCTTATTTTACTGAGCAATCCAGAGATTCAAGAGGGGGAAAGGAAAGCAAGATTAACAGATGACCTTAAAAAAAGCTGGACAGTAAAGAAACCAGCTAATTCTACCCAAGCTATCCCTCCAAGCAGTGTCCATTCTCTGATTTAGTTACATATGCTTACCTTTCTTCACTGAGTCTCATTTGTGTGCCCCCCCCCCCCACCAATTGGTGTAATTACGTTGGCTTTAATGAAATTACAGTAGGACTTAGGTCAGAAGGTTCAACCTACTGAATTCAAGCACAGAGCACAAGTCACAATGACAGGTTAATTTAAGGTCATTTACTGGAGTTGGTGCCTGGCAGATACACAAATGATGCATCTAATTTATAGACAAAATGTGCTAGCCATGTCTGCTCTTCCAGCACAAAATAAAACCTCCCTCTGGTGAGGGGCAGACCTGCACATATGGGCAGAATAGAAACAAAAAATTGATAGATATGTAGGATCTTATTAAGTACAGAAAAGCACGGTTTCTAAGTATAGAAAAATGGACATTGCAAGCCTGATGAGTACAGAACTGTCAAAGTCCCAGGGGGCCAAGTTGTTTGCCAGGTTAATTAGCAATTATACTAGAAATGTATTAAATTCATAGAGAAGAACAAAAGGAATATACGCAAGTAGAGAGACATATGGGAAATCTGAGTTCAGTAAACCACTTGGGTGCTTGCCAATGTGCAGAGGGTTGCTGCTTATCAAAACCAGTATCCATACTTCCACTTGTGGGCTCTAAATGAAGTATTTTTAGACCCTTCATGTTTATCAGAGGTGACTCATCTAAGCTGTAGGTAGTATTTGCATTTTGCCTTTAGAATAACAACAACTTCAGTACTGAAAACTTCAGTTTGCTGATGGGCTGCTCTGTAACTGTCACAGTGTAGAAAAAGCAGCAGAATCTATTCAACTATGCCAGAGGAATCCCATGGAAACCAGCAGAGTTTTGTCAAACTCCTAAAGCCAGAGCACTGTAGTGATGAGTCAGATTATCTCCTAAGGAAAGTTTTCTCAATTTCCCAGTGATTCCAAACTGTCTCTAGGAGTATTTAAAAGCTGAAACAGAAAATAAACTGCAGAAGGAAGTAAGAATAATTCTCCACACTCATTTCTGAGAATGCAAGACACACACTCTGTGGAGTGCCCCATCACAGGCATGCTGGCCAATGGCTGTAACCATGTTAAGTATACAGGGTGGATGCCCAGTTGCTATACATTTTTCCTTCAAGGGCAATGTGTCTATGGCAATTTACAGCACTTAATCAGTTGGCCAAAACTTCAGCGCAACACTGCTACCCTGTTATTTTCCTGCTTCTTTTATTTGGAACTGTATCCTTGCAGTTTATTTGGATTGTAAATGTAAGGCAGTTTTCTTAAAGTTTGGAATTGCGAGTGAAAAAAGGAAAGTAACTGAACGCCGCTCTCACAGCCCTGAAGCTTCAGAACCATGGGATGGTTTTCTTAAGAGCTACTTTAAGACTCCTGTGGCATTTGATTTGTAAGCAAAATCAGAAATCGTTTGCTCTTAAGGCTTTATAAGCACCGAAAAGTGCAGGCTCCAGAAATACTCCAAGAGATTTTTTAGGTGTATGCTGGATTGTTACTACAAAAGCATCAACTGAAAAAGTGGCTGGCAATGCTTGATTTGTTTCCTCATCTCATCCTAAGCAGTTCTCCAGTATAACTGAGAGTATCCCTCACTTCCCAGTGCTGCCATGCTCAGTTCTCATCTGGCATGAGAGTCAGGACACCATCTCCCAACTACGCTTCTGAAATTAAGGGAATTAGAACAGTTGGGTTTCTACTAAAGAAATACCCAGGAAAATCCAACCCGTCCGGGTTTGTGCAATTTGATCAGATGTGTTTGGAATCTCCTGAGGTTAACAGATCTTCTCCATTACAATACAGCTCAAGGTTTTGGAACCAATTTAGTGCAATGCTGAAAAGAAGCATGGCAAGCATGTCATTTACACACATTGGCACCAATGCACACCTTTCCCACCGTACCACTAGTCACACGCCTCAATGCCAGTACACAGTACAGGAGTAGTTTGGAAGATGGATTTGCAATCAAGCAAGTCAGTGGCTGATGTTAAGTTCAATAAACAGCCTTATAAATAAATGCATGGGGTATTTCTGAAGATATTGGAATTAGTTAATGCTTTTTTGTCAGCAAACACATTTTATCTCTTGAATTATTAGATGCTATCTGATATCCAAAGGCCAAGAGGAAAATTATTTTTTGCAGCCTTAGTGTTTGTTACTCTCAGCTGCATACAGTAGAAAACCATTAAGTCCATCTCAGCACGGTTATTAGAGACTCCCTCAGGCAGGAATATCTGAAAAAATGAATAGCTCACAGCCAATATGCATTGTTCAGGGGAAGCCCCAGGAATGATACGAAAAGTCTGCAAGTCATGACTGGATTGTACTGATTGAGTTGCACTCAACCAAGTTGCCCAGGACTGTATCAATAAGTAATTGTTGAAAAGATACCAGTAGAGTTATTTCTGTGGGAAAGGCTGGAATGTGAGTGGAAGTAATGCTTTTGTCAGACTTCAGGATAACTGTAGGTATCTCAGTCTGGGCTGTTACCCACTGGCAAAGTTAGGTCAAGTCCTCACTAATGGAGTGACAGGTGGCAGTCAGGAAAACTGAGGGCAATGAGCAGGACAGATTGTGGAGGATGTAAGAAAACAGACCTTTTAAAAGAAAAAATGAGTAGCGGGAAATCCCAGGTAAGAATCGAGACTAAGAAAAATATCAAGAAATCCACAGCAGACTCATATATATCAGCACTGGAACAACTTAAGTTCCTGATCTTGTACTTCTGGTTGCATGGAAAATAGGAAATGCTGTATCATGCCTCCAAAATCAGAGCTTGAAGGTTTCAATTTGAATTCAACAAGATCAATTGGGGGGGGGGGGGGGGGGGGGGGGGGGGCAGAGCAAAAGCGAAGGAAGCAATCCAACAAAAAAAAAAGGGGGTTTTTTT